>JAQZBX010046596.1:0-20721 GCA_029593785.1 Cabassous unicinctus | reverse complement strand
AAAAACAAAACACCTCATTTGATGTAGAGGTAAGTTTGGAAAGACATAGGCAAAAATGGCATAGTGGCTATTTCTAGGTGGGGAGATTATAGGGGATTTTAATTTTATTTTACTTTCCTATATGTTCTACATTTAAAAATAATCATAACTTAAAAAACTTATTTTATAATGTGTAAAATAAAATACATGAAATATAATAAAATTATTTTTAAAATGCTGCTTAATCTAATCATGCTTCCCCACCTAAGAGTACTAAAGAAATGAAAAATAAATTCTCAGCATTTTAAAAACCAATGCCAGGGCCAACTTATCCCAGTTCTATGAAAACTCTACATGATTGCAGGGAAGAGAAACAGTGGAAGAATGTATGGGAGCAAACAAGAAAGATTTCTTTTTTTTTCTTTTAAAAGTTTATGTCTTAGATCTGACCTCAGAGGCTGGCCATTTGCTTTCTGCTGGCTTCCAGCTGCAAACATTCATTGAGTCTTTGCTCTGTGCTGCAGGTGTACTAAGCACTTTGCATGGATCATTACTTGCTTGATCCTCTCAACAACCCCATCCAGCATCTCCTCATTTAGCAATGAACCACTGAGGCTTGGAGAGATCACCTGCTGGTCACAGTGGGAATGTAGAAGGGATATGGACTCAGAAGGCACACCTTGGGCCAATCCTTAAAACCATTAGAGTAAAGGCTAGCATGGGGAGGGGTGACTGGAAGACACTCTTTTTGCTGATTTGAAGTTTTAAAGTAGTACACAGGGAAGCGGATGTGGCTCAAGTGATTGAGCTCCCACCTACCACATGGGAGGTTCCAGGTTCGGTTCCTGGTGTCTCCTGGAGAAGACAAGCAAGACAGCAAGCTGGCGTGACGGGCTAGTGTGGCGAGCTGATGCAACAAGATGACACAACAAGAGACTCAAAGAGGAAACACAATGAGAGAGACAACAAAGCAGGGAGTGGAGGTGGCTCAAGCAATTGAGTGCTTCTCTCCCACATGAGAGGACCCAGGTTTGGTTCCCAGTGCCTCCTAAAGAGAAGACAAGCAGACACAGAGAGCACAGAACGAATGGACACAGAGAGCAGACAGCAAGTGCAAACAACGAGGGGAGGGGGAATAAATAAATAAAATAAATCTTAAAAAAGAAAAAAAAGTAGTGCACAGGCCCACACATTTAGGACAGGTGGTATATTGTCCAACCATCTCCAGTGTCTGTGGCTAGAAACTGTGAAAGAGATAATCTTTTGTCCCAGAGATGTTATAGAGTTTGAAAATAATTACATAAAATATTTACCAGACTGGAAATTGAGGAGAATGACAGCTTCTCAATTTTAAAGAACTAATGGAGAAAGAGGTGTAGCTGGGGCAAAACTGATGAAATTCTGTTCCAGAATTTTCCCTACCTCTCATAAGTTTTAGCCTTATTCTGTAAGGCTTAATATAGAGATGCATTTTGATCAGGGAAATGTTTTAGCTTTCCTCTTAGATTTTCCTTTTTAGGATGACCGAGTGGAGACATCTTCTAGTGCCGGCAGGGCACACAATGGCCCTGAACCCTGGCATTCCGCTTAGCAAACGTGTACCTAACTATGTGCCACTTGCAAGGAATGAGGACCTCAAGGGTTTGAATGAGAAACGCTATTTCACGCAAATTTTGTCAGAAGTAAAGTCTGGCTCTTAACATATTTTATTTACTAGACATATGTACTGGCAGCACATTTTATGTGGCTCCAAAAAAGCTCGAACCCAGAACTGGAAAATCTAATCTAATCCTAGGCTGCTACTCTATAGGCCAAACCTATTGTTCCTTTTGATAGGCCTCCATTCTGGCTGTACTAAGGATCAAGTTTAAGGAACAATGCTCCAGGTCACAGTGAACTGAGGAAAGGCCTTTGGCTAACAAGGTTAGAGCCAGCATTAAACTGCCACTACTCCTTCACAGCATTCTGGTGCTTCTACTAATTTTACATTCAAAAGCTGAATTATTCATTTTGTTCTTTAAAATCTTGAGCCTCAGTGTTAATGTACATGGACTCAGGTTCCTGCCAGCTCAATCTGAGTTTCTAGGAGCCAAGCTGGTCAATTTCAGCCAGTAGTGAGAAGAGCAGGGACAATTTACAAAGTGAGTGATTTTGTCTTAGGGGAATTCTTGTGGTTAAGAAGAGATCTTTGAAACTGTTCTGGAAAATCGGCTTATCCCCTCAGGCTTCTAGATGATTCCCCACCCATCTAACAGCCTCCCTAATATCCCATCTTCCATTTGATATGGCGAAGCAAGGGACCTTCTAAGCAATTCTATCCTGATCCTCACCACACCAGCCAGCTAGGTTCAGGGCAGTGTACGTGACTCCATCAAGGTCGTACAGAGCCAAGATGAGAACCCAGTTCTTCTGTCTCCCAGCTTGTGTTCTTTTCCCTTGGACCACATACTCGATTCTGAAATTTTAGGGCAAAAAAGGAATCATAAAGGACAATGGTATAATCATTTAGTCCAACGCCTTCTCTAACAGACAAAGACCCTCAGATGCAAAAGAAGTAAACTGACTCATAACAAAGCCAAACTTTTAGTCACTAGGATGACAGCTCAGGTCTCCTGATGGACAAAACGGAATATTCTCCCAGCAAAGTAAAGATGAAAAGAAAACAAGCTACAAAATGACCTATTAGTTGGGACCTATCAGTTTCAAAGTTCATGTATAGTAAGAGTTAAGTGAGAACCTCCAGGCTCAACGAATACCTTCTAAAAAAGAATCAGATCATAATGCTTTAATTGTACAGCATTTCTATTTGGGATGATAGGAAAGTTTTAGAAACAGATAGGGGCAACAGTAGCATAATATTGTGAACATAATTAACAGCACTGGATTATATACCTGAATGTGGTTAAAAGGGGAAATTTTAGGTTGTATATATGTTAATAGAATAAAAATTTAAAAAACACCAAAAAACAAAAGAAGTAGAATTGTACAACACAAACAGTGAACCCTATAGTAAATAATGGGCTGTAGTTAATAGAACAATTATAAAAATGTTCTTTCATGAATTATAATATATGTACCACATTAATGCAAGGTGGTAATAATAGGGTGGTATATGGGAACTCTATATTTTATGCCTGATTTTTCTGTAAACCTACAACTTCTCTAAAAAAAAAAAGTAAATAAAAATAAAATAAAATAAATAAAAACAATAATAATAATAAAAAAGAATCAGATCAGAGGCTGCCAACTGGCAGCTGGAATTTGGCCCACAGACATGGTTGGTTTGGCCTCCAAGTGCTAGCTTTAATTCTGAATTAGGCCAATGTTTAAACAAACAAACAAACAAACAAAAAACTGAAATATTTAACATTAAGAAAATCCAAATTTCTGGCTTTTCTTGAAAAAATTCAAAGGTCTGGCCTGGCTCCCTTCACGCTGCTATCCCCATCAATCAGCCAGAGCTGAGCCAGGGTTGCCCCCTGTGGAGGCAGCCCATGTACTCCAGCTCCCCAACACCTTCATTCTTCCTTGGTCTCCTAACCCTGAGGCCACATGTCTGGTGCTTCTCTCCCTTGCACTATCTGGCCCCTGCTGGCCTTTAGGAAGTTGTCTCCCTGGGCTAAGAGTCTACACTGGTTTTTTTTCAACTAGGTTGTCTGACTTGACTGTTTTTCCTTAGGAACAAAGATAATACTATCAGAATTTTAACCATAGGGAAGACTTGTCTGGCTGAGGCTTTCTGGTTCCATAATTATTTGGAGATTTGCTACCAGAAACTTTCAGAGAAGGCAAAGAAAAAGTGGAGAGAAATTGTATCCTAGCACAAGTGGGCTGGAGTGGTGTAGCATTTCCCACAGTTGTGGAGAGAAATACGTGGCTATCAAAATAGCTCAGTCGGGGCACCGATGTGCCAACCTTCTCTTCTCCCCTATACATGTACTCTACTGAGGCAGTGGGCTTGAGATATGGGAACAAGGTTGTCAAAACTCTTCAGGTGTGGGACAGTCACAGAATGGACTGAAAATACCACTAGTGGAAGACAGCCATACTTTGATAGAGATGATTTTTCTGAAAGCAGATCTGAGCTATTAATGCATGTGTCACTCTCTGCCAAAGGTACTGCAGCACTCTAGCCTTTAATTAAGCGGCCCCACACCTAAATAAGGTAGCTATTTGGCAACATATTTATTTTTTGACCAACTGAAGCATGACGAGCCCAGAGTTGTGATGAAATCCTGCAATATATTAGGTTTGTTTTCTGATCCACCTAGCCCACATACCCTACATTCTTCCCAATGAATTTTATAGTGAGCATGTATGTAGTCACACTGGGATGTTGCCATCACAGGCCCATCTGGTGAACTCATCCATCCAGATGGTTTTGTTACTGGTGTCAGCCTTAAGTTAGGATCTGAAGCCCTGGAGTATAAGCTCAGATCCAAAATTCACCTGTGGTGAGGAGTAGTATAAAGGATGTATGCCTCTGACATAGAGGGTCAAGGACTGGCCCCCTCCCTAGCTATATGATATTGACAACTCACTTAACACTTACCCTCTCCATCTGTGGACATGTATTTCCTCATATGAAAAAAAAGAGGCTGACTAATAAAAGCTGACCCATGCAAAGTAGCTGGCATGCAGAGGGCACCCAATAACCATTCCATATAGCCTCCCTTCTTTTCAGGGAATGCTAGAAGCTACAGGTCCTTCATTTACAGATGAGGAAACCAAGCCCCACAGGTGGTCTCTCTCAGGCAAAGAGTGGCAATGCCAGGACTAGCAGTCAGTGTTCCTGGCATCAGTCAGCCCATGAGAGCTATTGGAAAGTAGCTGGGGACAGTGGCAATGCAGTCCCTAGGATTTCCAGGAACCTCAAACTCTAGGCCAGAGACCTGTTTTAATTTCAGTTTGACACAGGCTTTGCCACTCCTTTTTGTCTCTGATCCACCCCAACTAACAGATTTCAGTTTTTGCTTGCTGGGCCTCTGTACACACCCAAGTTTGGTTTATCCAAACTAAGTGGATGAGCTGCCCTGTTAACAGTTTGTATTCTTGGTCAACCAAGGTTGAGGCATGCATACACCAGCTTTAAAAAGCTTCTCACACACAGGCACACACACAAAAATTACCCCAAGACGAACTTTTCTAAGCTTTGTCCCTGGTCTGCAGGGGAAAGGCTGACCCTTTTAAATTTCAGATTGCAAAGTGCTGCCTTTGCTCAACTGCATTCTTACAGAATAAGGACATGGAAAATCAGTAACATGTACAGAAAGGCTGAGCACCCTGGATTCCCACAAGAACTATTCTTCAAGAATGACTTCACTAGTCTTACATGTTAGGAAAGAACAAATGCTTCCACAGGAGCCACAGATCTAGTTCCTGAAAGTGAAACTTCACACTTCATGTAGCATATTATAACTGTTTCCCTCCCTTTCTCTTGGGAGCAGTCACAATGCTCTTATGAGATTATTTCTTAAAAACATTATGGAATGCTGATATCAAATGCTGGTTTGTGAACTGTAGTTCACCTAGAGCCTGAAGAACCAACCACATTTCTTCTATTAGCCACGAAGGTTTGGAAAAAAGTGAACGGCTGAGATGATGGTTCCTCAAAAACCCTACCCCCAAATATCTGAATATCAAATATCCACTCTATTTCAACTAGCATAAAGTCTTCTCCAGTCACCAGCCTGCCACCTTCTTCAGGACTCAAAGAAAATTATGGAAATATTTTATCTAAATTGTATAAGAAACACCTATTGGGGCTGGGTGAAATACTAAGTATTACATGGGGAGGGACTGAAATAAAAGTTTACTATGGTTGACTGGAACTCCACAGTCCAAATACTGATTCAAATCCTCATTTGAATATGCTATTTTAAAGTTGATTTGTGGCAGGGCAGCACACCAAATTAAATCACTAATTTTACTGACTTGAATCCCAAGCTTCAAGTCTCTGGTGGGTTATTTTAAATTTAAAAATGAGCTCTTGCCCTATAAAATAAGCAGCACCAACGAGAAATGCAAGACAGTCTAAATGGCCCAAGAATCAGAGCAGTTACTTAAAACAAAACAAAACAAAACAAACAAAAAACCTCATAAGGTTTAAGGGCATTATATCCATTTCTAAGTTCAGGAAATGAGTTGTGCTGAATAGCTCTAGTTATTAGCTAAAGAGGCAAGAAAGACAGGTATCTGTGAAATTGCTGAAGATTTTTAAGTGATAGATATAGGTAAACAGATTATAACAGGACTGCACAATGCAATACTATGCAGCCATTTAAAATACAGTGAAGTAGAGCTAGATTTCAGCCATAGAAAAATATGTGTGATAATATGAATTAAAAATAGCAATCGCAGAAGCCATTTTTGGAGAAAACCTTATGTCTATGTGTGCGATACAGAAACCTTCTTGCTACACACTGACATCTATGATTCTATATTCAGCTGCTGCGAGCGTATATTCACACAAGGTTAGAAAAAGTCTATAAAGATACACACTACACCTAACAATGGTGGGAAAGGAGGAGTGATCTTGGCCTTTCACTTTGTTTCTTGTCTTTGGTATTTTTTTTCTTTTTGCAAGCGCTTGATAACTTTTTAAACCTAAATAAAAAATAAAGTGATAGACTTTAAAGAACTGTAACAACAGCTCCCGGTGCCCTTCCCGTTAAATTCCTGATAGACCCTTGTTTTCACCCCATTTGGTACAAGAAACGCAGCTACAACTCTCCAGTCCTTGGAAGGCTAAGGGAGGGAGAGGCGTGGCTTGCAGGGCTTTCTCGCTGATGGAGGAAAACAGGCTGTAGGCGCCCTTTTTATAGCTACACTCCCGCGAGCTCCCACGTGTCAGGGGTGCGCAGACCGAGAGCGCGGGGTGGAGGAGTCTGGTACCAATCCTGCCAAGCCGACTGCTGGTAAAAGGGTGCGTTTAGCTCGCCCGTTTCCTCTTTCCTTCCCGGTCCAAGTTTTACTTGTGCGGCCCAGCCCTACCTAGCACACCAGAACACACGTCTGCAAAGGACGCAGCCACCCGCGCGGCGAATGCTGCGAGCTGTTCTAAAAACTGGCGAGGGCCAATTAATCTAGGATCAGTGCTCGGGCAAATGTCAACTCAGAGCTACTCCTAGAGTGAGCAAATGGGCTTGGAGGAGGGCAGATAAACTGTAACCATTTCTCTCTCCCCACCCCCCACCCCCCACCCCCCAGCCCCCAAGTAGGGGAGATGCTACCCGCTGCACAGGGCCTGCAATGGGCTGGAGGACACCGGAGTTCCAGAAGGTCGCCGGGCAGAGGTGCACGGGTGGCACCTGAACTTACCTTGCAGGGGAACAGGACGGCCGAGGCCACCTTCTCCATAGCTAGGTTCCTGATGCTGGGCGTCAGGGCGCCCCTGCACGTCGGGCAGCAGCTCAACTTCTGGCGGCATTGGTTACACACCAGGTGCCCGGCCTGGCACTGCAAGATGGGGGGCAGGACATAGTCAAAGCAGACCGGGCACTCGAAGAGCGAAGTCAGCTCGTGGTGCTGCGGGGACACCGGGCCGGCCCCGCCACCACCGCCGGGGCCCGAGATCACCGCCGCCGCGGCGGGCACCGCGGACGAACCGGGGCCCGCAGCCGAGATGGTGGCGGCGGCTGGGGGCGCAGCCGGGGACGGAGCGTGCTGGGACTGCGGCGGCGGCGGCTGCTTGTTGCAGGGTTTGTTAGCGCTGGGGCCGGTGGAAGACGGGCGGCTCATCGCGCTCGGAGCCAACCATGGAACTGCGGGCGCCTGCCTGCCGCGCGGGCGCCGGGGTTAAGACGGTGCGCGCCCCGCAGGCGGCGGGCTTCGGGGCAACGCCACAGCGCCGAGCCCGGGACCGGGGAGCGAAGACCGCTGGCACCCGGCAGGGGAAGACTGGACCGCTACGGTAGCGCTCGCTTCAGCCCCCAGCGTTCCTAAGATCCCTCTGCGCCACCGCACTCCGCTCGGCACCCTCCTCCGGCGGGAGGCGTCCGGGGCCGCGAACCAGAGCAGTGCGCAGAGCCCCGGCTCTGGAGAGGCAGCTGACGCAAGCCCCGGGGGCGCGCGCGGACGTGACGCCTGGACACGTGTGCGGCCGCCCAGGCGCGCGGGGACTGCCAGAGCCACCGTGCGCCGGAGCGCGGGCTCCGCCCGGCTCCTGCTGGCGGCTCAGGGGGCAGCCTAGCACGGGCGCTTCCTGTTGGGGCTGCGGGCCTGGTCGGTGACAGTGAGCATGTCCCGTTCGCCGTTGCCTGCCGCCGCCTGCGGTCGGCTTTTCCGGGTGGGTTGGGGGCCGCCCTCGAGGAGGCGTCACTGAGGTCCTCTGGCCACACCCAGGGGAGCCACGCCGGCACACCCCCCCTTGCTCAAACCAGAAAGGCAACTTTAGGCGGGGCGGGGGCGTGGACGGTTGGCTGGGAGGACGCGGGCGGGTTGCGGCGGGGCGCGGACTCCCCTGGTCGGGTCGGAAAAAACCAAGAGGGTTCTCTCGCCCAAGTTGACTCACCAGCGCGCGGGGGAGGGCGTGTGGCGGGGCTCGGCGGCTCAGTCGGGAATGTGAGGTCACGAAGAGGAACTTTGGGCAAGAGACTGGGGGTAGGTCTGCAGCGGGCACAGTACCTAGTAGTATCGTGGACTCTTAAGGGTGGGGTCGGGCCATTACTTGGTCCTGCCCCCAGGGTGAGGAGGAGGTAAACTGCCTTTACTCTTTTTACCTGTAGACCCGGCGAAAGCTTCGTGGAATTGGGCGCCTCTGACGTGCATAGCAGGGGTGGCTAAAAGGAGAGTTTGAGATCATCTGGGAATGCCAGAAACGTGGGTTGGTGATTGTGAGGTCTCAGAAAGACAGTGGAGAACCTTCCGAATAAGGCGCTGCGTGCTCATCTTTGAGACCCGTCGAAGTCCAAGGCTTTGGGGCCAGGTATAGGTACTTGCCCTGCTTGCCCAGAGGAAGCCCTAGAGCCCTCTGGAGTCAGCGGGAAGTTAATTTAATGTGTACTGTGTGCTCAGAGTTGAATTCAATGGTATACTTTGAGCCACTGACTGGAATAGATAGGAATTGAATGATTTTTTTGTAGAGAGATAGAGGTGAAAACCAGTTAAGACAGGGTGAAAGGAAAGTTGGTGCCCTCCATTCACTGTGAGACTTTGGACAAGTTCTCTAACGCCTCTGTCCCAATTTCCTCATCTGTAAAACTGGTATAGTTGAGGTAGTGAGGATTAAATGAATTAATATACGTCAAGCCCTCAGAACAGAATCTGGCCCATCCTAAGCACTATTTAAACATTACTTGGTGTTTAAAAATATCAGTGAATAAAATCAGTCCAAAAAATGTACGGTTCCCAGAGGAAAGGAGGTTGAATCTTCTAGAGGTCATCTAGCAAGACTACACATGTGGAACTGATAGAATTTGAACAAAATCGTGGGGTCAGGGGTGAGGGTAGGTATAGGTGTCATTCAGTCATTCAGTAAATGTTTCCTGAGCATTTATTATGTGCCAGGTACCATTCAGGCTCAGAGAATGGTTCTCATCCATTTACATTCTGGTAAGGAAGCAGCAGATAATAAACAAACACGGGGTGGGGGTACATTTAGCAGGTGCTAAAGCCCAGACAAAGAATGCATTTTGGGAGTGCATTGGGATTTGAGGGGATGTAATAGGAGTGTAGATAGTGCACTTGGCTTAATAAGATATTTACCTCAAGACAAGGTGCAACCACTAGGTTTTTGAAAAGCGCTATAACACGGCTGAACCTGATTGTTGGAGAGGTGCTGTGGGAAATAGAAAATGATAATATTTATTGAATACCCACTATGTGCCAGGCATTGTTCTGTTCTGCATTATTAATTAATTCGTTTAAACCTCACAACAACCCTGTGTGTTGGAACACCTCTCCTTAATCCATCTCTTCCTCTGTGCTAACCTTAAAGATCCCCAGTGTCCTTGGTAACCTTTTCTTTCCTTAAAATATTAGAGTAGAGTTTACACTTTGCATAGATTGTACAAGGCATGGGAATGTATAACAGTGAACCATGTGGTGGAAGATGGACTGTGGTTAACAGTGCAAAGATGAGAGTGTTCTCTCTTGAACTATAACAAATGTAAAATACTAATACATGGTATTAATAATCGGGGGGTGTATGGAAAAAATACACCAAATGTAAGCTGTGGACCATAGTGGTAATAGTCTGATGATGTTCTTTCATAATTTGTAACAAATGTTCCACAGCAATGAAAGGTGTTGAAGGAATGATATATGGAAATTCTGCACATTATGCATGACTGTTTTGTAAGTTTACAATTTCTCAAATAAAAATATGTATTTAAAAAATAAAAAAAAAAAGATCAGGATAGGCCTTATTTAAAAAAAAAAAACAAAAAACCTTCACAGGTGAGTCCCTAATCTCAGTTTAAACTGCTGAGCACAATCAGAAATGCCCTAGCCACTCAGACAAGCTCTTACCCTTCTGTAATTACAGAATTTACAAATTGTGTGGTTTTGCAAATTGGACAACTTCTGCAGTCAGGCAGATGGTGTGCATTGTCAGAACAAACTGTGGTTGGCTTTTACTGTTTAGGTTTAGAGATGACTCAGAAGTGCATTGGGGCTTGCAGTGTGGAGATTTCTGATAAGGGGAAAGCTTGTGGGAAATTTGGAAGTGACTATGAGGCCCCCTGGTAATTGATGACAGTAACTTTTAGCTTTAGAAATATTTGTATCTCTGGATTAATTTCCACATCTCAAACATCTCTGGAACAAATATGTGTCATTTAAATCAAGTATTTATTGAACAACTGCCATGGGCCTTGTACTAAGTACTGCACCAAGTAGATATATATATTTGCATTATTTTCATATGCATACTTATCCATTATTTCTATAGTGCTCACCCAGGGCCGGATACTGTTCCAAGCACTTTACATATTTTAATTCTTTTGTTCCTTATAATAGTCTCGTATGAGGTAGGTGTTTATAGATGATGAAAATGAGCTGCAGAGAGGTAAAGTTAGTAGTAGTAAGTAGCCTTTAAGATGGCTCCTGTTTTAGATTGCCAGGGCTGCCATGTCAAACACCACACACTGGTTGGCTTATACAACAGGAATTTATTATATCCCGATTTTGGAGGTTAGAAGACCAACACAAGGTATTGCCAGGCCATGCTCTCTCCGGAGTCTAGCATTCTGGAGCTGGCCTGCTGGCAGCCTTTAGGGATCCTTAGCTTGCGTCTCTGCCTCCGTTTCATGGACATCTTCCTCCCTGTCTCTCTCTCTCTGGCTTCTACTGACTGCAGCTGAACTTCTGTCCTGTAATGACTCTGGTCTTATGGATTATGGCCCACCTTGATTCAATTTGGCTTCATCCAATAGGCCCTTTGGAAATGCTATTCACAAATGAGTCCACACCTTCACTGCTAAAAACATCTTCAGAGGTCCTATTTACAAATGGGTCCACCACCACAGAACCTGGGGTTAGGACTTAAACATGCCTTTGTTGGGGACATGATTCAACCCCAACAGCTCCCGGTGATCTGCCTTCTTGATAATGTGCCCCCCTGAGTGAGGGCTGGACCTACGGTCTCATGTTAAATGAACAGAATACAGCAAAAGTGATGGGATATCACTTCCAAGATTAGGTTACAAAAAGACTATGACTTCTGTCTTTCTCTCTGTCTTGGTCTCCTCTCTCTCCCTCTGTTGGTAAAGCCATGTTGTGGGCAGCCCTATCAGAAGGACCCCTGACAAGGAACTGACATCTCTGGCTAAAACAACCCAAAGCAGTGAGTGAGTTTGGTTCCCCCCCAGTTGAGCCTTGAGATGACTGTAGCCCTGGCTGACAGTTCGATTGCACTTGTCAGACTCTGAGCCAGAGGACCCAGCTGAGCTGACACACAGACAGGTAATAAATGTTTGTTATTTTAAGCCACTAAGGTTTGAGGTAATTTTTTATATGGTGATATATAACTAATACATTTGTCCAAGGCCGCCAAGCTCACATGTGAAAAGAAATGCAAAGTATAGGCCCTCTACTTTTTCTTTCTTAAATTATTTTTATATAATGCTATTTAAATAGAAAGAAACATCTAGGAATAAAATTTTTATGGTTATTATTGTATACGGTTATAAAAACAAAAAATTAAAATTGAATACCAAAACCCAAAAAAATCATATTTTTATTTTAATTTTGATTTAAATTCATATTTCTAGAACGATAATTTGATGAGATAGAAGATGTGCTAAAGCAAAATCAACATTTAGTTTGGAAACAACCTCAGTGCCCATCAACAGAAGAATGGTTGGATAAATTATGGTAAAATCATCCTACAAAATCCTCTGCAGCTTGAAAAATATCTCTAAGGCATATTGTTATATAGAAAAAGCAAGCTGCAGCCAAAAAAAAAAAAAAAAAACCCAAATGATCCCATTTTTGTAAAAAGAACCATGCAAAACAAAACCACTATTTCTTTATCTGTCTGCTTTAAAGGAAGTTGAATGCTCTGGAAGGAGACAGCAAACTGATGACAGTGATCGCCTCTGGGGAAAGGAGTGTAAATGGGTGGGGCGGAGGCTTTTGCTTTTTACTTTCTATATTTCTGTATTTTTCTCTCTCTTTTTTTGCAATGAGAATATGTGTTTCTTGCATAATTTTTTAAAAAGTGCCATCCTGTCCTTTCTGGGGTTGCTTTGGGTGGGTGGCAAAAGTTTATACATAAGCATTAATACCAAAGCCAGGTGGTGTAGGATTGGTGCCAGAAATGAGTGATACAAAAAAGGTCAGCCAGTCATCCCCAAGAGGTGAGCCTTACACTGCCCACAGAGGATAGGGGCTTCAGCCAGTACTTTGGGTCAGGGAGGTGATTTGCTAAAATTGGTATTTTAATCAGAGTAACTCGACAGCAACATGAGATTAGAACTTGGAGACCTAGGAGAGAAGGAAATAGATATGTTGGGAAGTGTGGCGCTCCAAGAGTGGCTGCTTAAGACAAGCAGAAATTCATTCCTGGGACAGAAGTCAGGCTGGAGCTGTGAGCCAAAAGGTTGTAGCCCTTGGCTGACGAAAGGCAAAGAGGGTTTCAGTCAACAGTGTCACGTTTGGAGACCAAGGATAAAATTAAACCTAGGCTTGATTTCTTAGGGAGTTAACAGTCCAGAGGGGGAATAATATTAATGATAGGTAACCCTTACACAATGCTTACTGTATATCAGCCACTGTTTTAAAGCACATTGAATTTAATCCTTATAAGAATCCTGTGAGGTATAGGCTATTATCCCCATTTTATAGATGAAGAAAGTAAGGCTCTTGCAGGTATAATACTTATCCCGGGTCATATAGCTGGTAAGTAGAATCAAGAGTTAGATCCAGGCTGTTTTAACATCAGTGTCTGTCCTGTTAACCACTATGCTGTCCTGCTACAAATCATTTTTAAAATCTAGTACAGTATGACAAATGCCTTTACAACATTGGGAAAACAAAGGAGGGTGAAGCTAATGCTCCTGGACAAGATGCGGATAGGAAGAAAAAGAGATATTTTGGACTTGAGTTTTGAATTAAGAGTAGGAGTATGCCTTATACTAGAATCATCTCAAAATGGATCAAAGACCTACATATAAAAGCCAGGACCATAAAACTAGAAGAAAATGTAAGGAAACATCGTAAAGACCTTTTGGTAGGTGGTGGTTTCTTGGACCTTACACCCAAAGCGTGCACAGCAAAAGGAAAAATATATAAGTGAGACCACCTCAAAATTAAACACTTTTGCACCTCACAGGACTTTGTCAGAAGGGTGAAAAGGCAGCCAACTCAATGGGAGAAAATATTTGGAAATCAAATATCTAATAAGGGTTTAATAACAATGATATATAAAGAGATGTTACAACTCAACAATAAAAAGACAACCTGATTAAAAAATGGGCAAAAGACTTGAATAGACATCTGTCCAAAGAAGAAATACAAATGGTGAAAAAACACATGAAAAAATGTTCAATATCACTAACAAAGGAGGAAACGCAAATCAAAACTACAATGAGATATATCATTTCACACCTATCAGAATGGCCACTATTAAAAAGACAGAAAACTACAAGTGTTGGAGAAGATGTGGAGAGATAGGAACACTTATTCATCATTGGTGGTACACCAGAGTAGTACAGCCACTATGGAGGACTGTTTGGCAATTCCTAAAGAAGTTGAATATAGACTTGCCACGTGACCCTGTAATACCACTACTGGGTATATACCCAGAAGAACTGAGAGCAGTGACACGAACAGACATCTGCACACTGGTGTTCATAGCAGCGTTCTTCACCATTGCCAAAGTTGGAAACAACCCAGGTGTCCATCAACCGATGAATGGATAAACACACTGTGGTGTATTCACATGATAGAATATTATGGAGCTGTAAGAAGAAATGAAGTCGTGAAGCATATGACAACATGGATGACCCTGGAGGACATTATGTTAAGTGAAGCAAGCCGGACACAAAAGGACAAATGCTGTATAACTGCACTACTATGAACTAAATATATTGTGTAACATATTGTATGATTCCGTTTCTATAAAATGTAAATATAAATCAATTTATAAAGATAAAAAAATAAGAGTAGGAGTATGACAAGTAAAGAAGAGGGTAAGGAATGTAGTCATGAAGAAGGCACAGCATACATGAGGATGTGCAGGGTCTAAAGCTCTTATCTAACCTGGGGGAGACTTGTGTTCTCTCTCCTCTATGTACACCCCAAAGCAGACTCCTGTCACCTACTCTGTCAGAACTTGCAGTTGAGGTGGAACCACATATCAGGGTGGTTAGGCCACTGTCATCTCGCCCAGGACTGTGTATTCCTAGATCTGTGAGTCCTAGTGAGACCAACAGCTTCAGTCCTTAGTGAGAAATGAAGAAAGGCATTTCTTTGGGCAGAGGGGAGAGGATGTCCTGAATCATCTCCCCCTCCCCCCACGTCCCTAGTGTTGATGAGGGATTCCCCAGAGAGCTTCAGCCATCTCAGGCCCAACACTGGAATGAGGATCATTGAGAACCAGCTGACATATCCTTGAGGCCTCATATAATACATTTCTCTCCTTTGATGACAATTTTGTCAGATTAAAAATCCAATAACAGGCTGTAACTGAGTCTGAAACAGAGATGGTAATAAAAGGAAGAATCTGACTACTTAATGGAAAGCAGGTGATTTTTAACATCTGTTGCTCCAGTGTCTGTGCTACAGAAATTCAGAAAAGGTAAAAAGCCTGTGCATCAAGCTTTCTTCCTGGGTCTCACTCACCCACAGCTGTGCTCCTTTCTCTTCTCTTTCCTTGGACTTGGTGAATGACCGCGTTACTGCCCCGTGTTTGTTTGGGACTCACTTCTTCCCGCTCAGCCTAATTCTGCCTCCTCAGCATCCCACACCTGCTGCCCCTGCCTTTATGGAGGCTTGAACAAGTTAGCCGGGAGCTCTGCCTCTGGGCGCCAGCCTCTTCCTCCTTCAGCCCTTCTACAGCCTCCGGAACACAAGCATAAATAACTCTGACAAACCTACAGCTGGATACCGTGTAATGGATGCCATAGCAATAAGTAATAAGAGGCATATTGGCTAAATTAATCTTTCATTCATCAAGTGTAAAAGTAAGTGCTTCCGTGTGCCCTGCTCTGGGTTGGATCTGCCATAGGCTCTCTTGATTGTAGAAGATAGAACTCATTTCAGACTAATTCAGCAGGCAGTGCAAGCAGGCCCTGAGGACACAAATCGGGAGCCTGAAAGCATCCAGGAAAGAGGAAACCTGTGCTCTCCAATTCTTTCTTGTAAAGACGACTAATTCTCTTTCTCTTTCTGCAAACTTGCTTTCACAGCTTTCAAGATCACAGGGTCGAA
This sequence comes from Cabassous unicinctus, assembly GCA_029593785.1. Taxonomy (NCBI): domain Eukaryota; kingdom Metazoa; phylum Chordata; class Mammalia; order Cingulata; family Chlamyphoridae; genus Cabassous; species Cabassous unicinctus. The sequence continues at coordinate 4,869 of JAQZBX010046596.1, read as the reverse complement.
TGTGGCTAGACCACAGATTTTGAGTTTATTGTCCTCTATTTAAGCTCACTTTCTTCAAGGATGTTGCACCAGCAGTTCTCAACTTCAAACCTGTCTCAGGAGAGACAATCTGGCCCAGATGAGGTCAGGTGACCCTTCCCTGTCCAGTCAGTCAAGGTGGGCAGACAGGTTCACTCAATACAAACATGACTGTCAGCTGCCCACCCTTGTGGGTGGGTGGAAAGAATTCTGAAAAGGGGGATTTGGGGCTGGCCAGGGTATCCAAAAGTTGTCTGTTACGTGTTATAAGGAAAACATGGCTTCTGATTTCTCAGAACTTAAGCTCTGTTAGGGAAATTGAGTGGTGAGTTAGAGTTACTTCAAACCACTCTTTACCTGGCTGTTTCTCAGAGGTGTGTTTATAGTGACCAACCTTGTGCTAGAAAAGTGATGGATTTCCCAGCTCACTGTTCCTCAGCTGTGATGCAAACCTACTATGTGCATAGCATCCATCTGGGCCATATTGTGTCACCCTCAAGGGACTCAGGATTAAGAACCAATACAAACACACAAACAAACACAAAAACAACACAAACAAAACTCACAGCTCATGCTGCTTGTTTGCCAAGGGCAGTAAAGTCCTTTGTCTCTGACCCCAGAGTTTTATCTTTGCAGCATCTGTGAATAGTAGCTTATTAGCTTGGAAGTAGAGTAAAATTAAATCCTAGACCCTAAAATAGTCTTACTCCGGTTCTTGTTTCTTAAAGCCAGAAAGAATTGAGAATCTTTCATTTGCAACCCAAAAGTGCTTGTCTCCATCATCAATTGAGTTAATGTATGTGTGAAATCTTCTCATCTATACCCCAAGTATATGTGGCCCCATAATAAACTTTTTTAAACAACTTTATTGAGGTCTAATTGGCATACAATAAACTATATTTAAATTGTACAATTTTATAAGTTTTCACACATTCACCAGTGAACCCTCACTATAATTATGATAACACACTTAAAGATAGATTCTTTTTCCTTTTATCCCTTTAATGTTTTAACATTTTTTATGGAAATATCCAAACATACACAATAGTAGAGAACATAGTATAATAAACTCTCAGGTACCCATTATCCATCATTTAACAACTTTCTGTCATTTTTGTTTCATCTACAACCATCACACTTTTAACATTTTGCTGGAATATTTTATTTTATTTTTTCTTGTTTCTTTGCTTTTTCGTTTTCTTTTTAAAGATTTGATATTTTACACATAAATATTTCAGTATAACTATCTTTAATATAGCCACAATAGCACAACCACATGCTACAAAATTAATAGTTCTTTAATATCATCTAAAAGATGTTCTCTGGCATTCAGTTTCCACAATTGACTAAAAAAATATATTTTTACAGTTTGTTCAAATCAAGATCCAAACAGGTCCACAGATTGCATTTGGTTAATATGTCCCATAAGAATCTTTTAATCTATAAAAATGCCCACTTCCACTTATTGCCCCTTCACATTTATTTGTTGAAGAAATGAAGTCATTTCTGTAGAATTTTCCAAATTATGTGTTAGGGTAATCTATCCTTTGATAGAGATACATGCTCCTCTGTTTCCCATACTTCCACTAAACTGGCAGTTAGGTCTAGATTTGCGCTGCCCAGATGGTAGCCACTAGCCACATGTGGCTACTGAGCATCTGAAATGTGGCTAATCTGAATTGAGATGTGCTGCAATTATACAACACACACCAGATTTCAAAGAATTAGTATAGAAAAAGAATGCCAAATATTTTATTAATCATTTACATATTTATCATGTATTAAGATGATACTATTTTGATGTATAGACTAAATAAAATATATTTAAAAGTAATTTACTGCTATCTTTTTACTTTTTTTAAAGGTGGCTACTTGAACATTTTAAATGACATGTAGCTTGTATTATATTCCTATTGGAGAGTGCTGGTCTAAAGGCTTAGTTAGACTCAGATTTAGTTACTTTTTTGACAAGTACTTTTGAGGTGTTATGGTTTACTTCTTCTTGTCTCCCATCTGGAGGCACATAATATCCAGTTGTTCTACTTTTAGTGGTGTTAAGACTGGTCAGTGATGGGAAAAAGAAAAGCACTCAGAGTTAAAACTTTGGTGTTCTCCTGTTGAACATTAACAATTTGGCATAAGGCGTACATCACGCAAAACTGCTCTGTCACTGTGATGGTTAGGCTAATGTGTCCACTCGGCCAGGTAATTGCGTCCAGGTGTTTGGTCGAGCAAGCACTGGGCTAATTGTAATACAAGAGCATCTATGGACTTCTATCACCAGTGAGTTTCCTGCGTGGATGGCTGATTACATCTACATTAATCAGGGAGATTGCATCAGCAATGGGTGACACTTTTATCCAATCAGTTGAATGCCTTAAAAGGGGAAGTGATTTCAACATTTAGAGAGAATTTCCCAGCTCGTCTTTGGACAGCCAGCTTCTCCCAGAAACTCATCAAGGACCTTTCATCGGTCTTTCATCGGAGCCCCTGGTTTGCAGCCTGCCTGCGGAACCTGGACTTGTGCATCCCCACGGTCACATGAGAGACTCTTATAAAATCTCATATTATTGACATATATCTCCTGTTGATTCTGTTTGCCGAGAGAACCCTGACTAATACAGCTTGGTACCAGGAGTGGTTCTTGAGGAACAGAGTCTTAAACATGGGATATCTGAGGTGGTTCTGGGAGTTTTGTAATTGGCTGTCTACTCTAATTGGACTCAAGGGTACTAATGACTCCCTTTCCAATAATGAAGAGGTTGCTAACAGTCCATGGCTTGAGCTGGCAATAGAGATACACAAAATAGCATCACTGGATCCCCCTACTTCCATGCTTATAAGAAGCAAGGATCTGGGTGAGAGAGTTTTCAACACCTTAACAGAATTTTGTGGAGTCAAAAAGTATAATGATGTTGGCTGGCTCCTCCTAGATACTCTGGATACAGTTACAAAAGAAAGAGATGAGCTAAAGTCTTCAAATTTGAAACTTAAATGTCTCATGAATGATATAAAAGTTTCTATGTGTGCCTTGAAAGAAAATCTTGTCTCCTGTAGCCATAGACGTGAGATATCTGAGAATCAAACCCAGACTCTCATTGTACGAGTAGCAGAATTACAGAGGAAACTAAAATCTCAACCTCGCAGGGTTTCTGCAATTAAAGTGAAGGCATTGATTGGAAAGGAGTAGAACCCTGAGGATTGGGATGGAGACATATGGGATGATGATAATATTGGTGGGGACATTGGAACCCTAAATTCTGCTGAGACTTTACCAGATAAAACTGCAATGGCCTGCCCTGTGGAGACCACACCTTGTCAACCTTGTATCATCCAGCCTCCAGCCTGCCCCAGGGAGTCTGGGCCTCCTTCCAGCCCTGAGGTGGGTACCAGCAAAACTGAAGCCTGCACTGTCCAGCCTCTGGCCTGCCCCAGGGAGTCTGGACCTCCTCCCAGCCCTGAGGCAGGTACCAGCCTAAATCCAGCATGTACTGCCCAACCTCCAGTCTGCCCTGAGGAATCTGCCTTCCAACCCCTGCCTGAAGAGATTAATCCTGTCTCACCAGAAGAAAATGGAAAGTAATGCCCTGAGGTCAGTAGCCTGCAAGACACCTCTAACCCTTCTCCTTACCCACCCCCACCACCTCTCTTGTCTTTGAGACCTATTACAAGACTAAAATCACAACAAGCCCCCAAAGGTGAAATACAAAGTATGACCCATGAGGAAGTATGCTATACTGTGAAAGAACTCCATGAGTTTTCCAACTTATATAGACAGAAATCAGGGGAATATGTGTGGGAATGGATACTAAGGGTATGGGATAATGGTGGAAGGAATATAAAGTTGGATCAGGCTGAATTTATTGATATGGGCCCACTAAGCAGAAATTCTGGATTCAACGCTGTAGCTCAATGGGTTAGAAAGGGCTCTAACAGTTTGTTTGGGTGGCTGACTGAAACATGGACAAAACGATGGCCTAGCATGTCTGATGCTGAGATGCCCGATTTGCCCTAGTATACAGTAGATGAGGGGATTTAAAGGCTTAGAGAGATTGGAATGCTAGAATGGATTTACCATTTGAGACCTGCCCACCCACCCCAGTAATGTCCAGAGGACACACCTTTAACCAGGACTGTGAGGAATAAATTTGTAAGAATAACTCCATCTTCTCTGAACAGCTCTGTGGTTGCTCTTCTCTGCAGTCCAAATATTACTGTAGGGAGGGCTGTAATGGAATTGGAATCCTTAAACATTATGGGGATGATCAGATCTTGGTCCGGTAAAAGTCAAGTATCTGCAGTTAATCGCCAAAGGCAAGGTGGGCGTGGCTACCGCAATGAAAGGGAGATTCAAAGCAGCACACAGAATAGTCTTGAGTCGCATGGAGTTATGGCGTTGGCTAATAGATCATGAGGTACCTAGAAGTGAAATACATGGGCAGTCTACTAAATTTCTTCTGGATCTGTATAAGCAGAAGAGTTCTAGGTCGAGTGAACAAAACCCTAAATCAAATTACAGACTCAGAGAATCATGGCTCCTTAATCAATTCCCAGACTTGAGACAGTTTACAGACACAGAGCCCCTTGAATGAGGAGAAGGCCAGGTCCCCTTGGGGAAGGATCCTGTTAAACTGCCAAAAATTTATACTGTTAATCTTCCTCCCACCTTTCCCCAGGGAGACCTACGGCCATTTGCCAGAGGAACTGTGCATTGGGGAAAAGGAAATGATCAGACATTTCAGGGATTATTAGACACTGGCTCAGAAGTCACATTAATTCCAGGAGACCCAAAACGTCATTGTGGTCCACCAGTCAGAGTAGGGGCTTATGGAGGTCAGGTGATTGATGGAG
>JAQZBX010046595.1:0-20708 GCA_029593785.1 Cabassous unicinctus | reverse complement strand
AGATGGATGTGCAGATCCAGGAAGCAAAGCACACCCCAAACAGTATAAATCCCAACAGGCCAACTCCAAGACATATACTTGTCAAAATGTCCAATGCTCAAGACAAAGAGAAAATACTCAAGGCAGCAAGAGAAAAGAGAACCATCACATACAAGGGAAGCACAATAAGATTAAGTGCTGATTTCTCATCTGAAACCATGGAGGAAAGAAGACAGTGGTATAACATAGTCAAAGTACTAAAAGAAAAAAATTTTCAACCAGGAAATCTCTATCCAGCAAAACTGGCATTCAAAAATGATGGACAGTTAAAAATATTCACAGATAAACAAAAATTAAGAGAGTATGGCAATAAGAAACTGGCACTTCAAGAAATACTAAAGGAAGTTCTACAAGTTGAAAGGAAAAATCAAGGGAGTGACAGTTGGAGGAGAGTTTAAAAACATCTAAAATGACAAAAACAGAAACAAAACAACATATGACATATATTAATGCAGAGAAAATATGGCTGGAGGAAGAAATTCGTTGTGAGTAATAACACTGAACGTTAATGGATTAAATTCACCACTCAAGAGACACAGATTGGCAGAATGGATAAAGAAACATGACCCATCTATATGCTGTCTACAAGAAACCCATCTTCAATCCAGGGATTCATGGAGGCTGAAAGTAAATCGCTGGAAAACAATTTTACAAGCTAACAATAGCTAAAGAAGGGCAGGAGTATCTATTCTAATATCAGACAAAATAGACTTTAAATGTAAAACTATTTTAAGAGACAAAGATGGACACTATATATTAGTAAAATGGGTAATCTCTCAAGAAGAGAGAACAATCATAAACATTTATGCACCTAATCGGGGTGCCTCAAAATATGTGAGGCAAACTCTGGAAAAGCTAAGTGGAGAAATAAATGCCTCCACAATTATAACAGGGGACGTTAATACACCATTATGATCATTAGACAGAACATCTAGACAGAGAATCAATAAAGAAACAAAGGACTCAACAATACATTGGAGGACCTGGACTTAATAGAGATATACAGAACTTTACACCCAAATACAGCAAGATTTACATTCTTCTCCAGTGCACATGGATCTTACTCCAAGATAGTCCACATGCTAGGCCACAGAACAACTCTCGATGCATTAAAAAAGATTGAGATTATACAAAGTAACTTCTGTCATCACAATGGAATGAAATTGTAAATCACTAAGGGACAGAGAAACATGTTAGGCACAAAGATATGGAAGTTAAACAACACACTCTTAGACAAACAGTGGGTCAAGGAGGAAATCTCAAAAGAAATCAGTAACTACCTGGAAACTAATGAAAACAACAATACAACATATCAAAATCTATGGGATGCAGCAAAACAGTCCTGAGAAGGAAGTTCATAGCCAAAAATACATATATTAATAAAGAAAAAAGAGCTAAAATTGAAGACCTAACTACACACTTGGAGGAATTAGAAAAACAACAACAAACTAAACGTAAAGGAAGTCGAAAGAAGGAAATAACAAAGATCAGAGCAGAACTAAATGAAATATAGAATAAGAAAGCTATAGAAAAAATAAACAAAACCAAAACCTGGTTCTTTGAGAATATCAGTAAAACTGACAAACCCTTAGCCAGACTAACAAAGAAAAAGAGAAAACAGATGCAAGTACACAAAATAAGGAATGAGCAAGGAGATATCACTACTGACCCCCCAAAAATAAAGAGTATCATAAAAGAATACTTTGAAAAATTATATACCAAAAAGAATGATAACTTAGAGGAAATGGACAAGTTTCTAGAAACACACAAACAGCCTACATTGATGAAACAAGAAATTGATGAACTCAACAGTCCAATTACAGGTAAAGAGATAGACTCAGTCATCAAAACCTCCCAACTAAGAAAAGCCCAGGACCAGATGGCTTCACAGCTGAATTCTACCAAACATTCCGGAAAGAGATAACACCAATTCTGCTTCAGCTCTTCCAAAAAATTGAAGTAGAAGGAATATTGCCTAACTCACTCTATGATGCCAACATTACCCTCATACCAAAACCAAACAAAGATACCACTAGAAAGGAAAATTACAGACCAATTTCTCTAATGAACCTAGATGCAAAAATCCTCAACAAAATTCTTGCTAATCACATTCAACAACATATCAAAAGGACTATAAAATATGACCAAGTCAGTTTCATCCCAGTTATGGAAGGATGGTTTAAAATAAGAAAATCAATCAATGTAATACACCAAATAAAAACACTGAAAGAAAAAAATCACATGATCATCCCTATAGGTGCAGAAAAAGCATTTGGAAAAATGCAGCACTCTTTCCTGATAAAAACACTGCAAAAGATAGGTATAGAAGGAAACTTTCTGAATATGATAAAGGGTTTATATGAAAAACCCAAAGCTAACATCACCTTCAATGGTGAACTCCTAAAAGCCTTCTCTCTGAGATTGGGAACAAGACAAGGATGCCCACTATCACCACTCCTATTTAACATTGTCTTAGAAGTACTTCCTCTAGCACTGAGGCAAGAAAAGGATATAAAATGCCTCCAGATTGGAAAAGAAGAAGTAAAAATTTCATTATTTGCAGGCTACATGACCCCATACATAGAAAGCCCTGAGAAATCTACAACAAAGCTTCTAGAACTTATAAATGAATTCAGTAATGTTGCAGGCTACAAGATCAATGCTCAAAAATCAGTAGCATTTCTGTACACCAATAACAAGCAATCGGAGGAGGAAATGAAGAAAAAAATGCCATTTACAATAGTAACTAAAAGAATCAAATACCTAGGAATATATTTAACTAAAGATGTAAAGGACTTATATACAGAAAACTACACAACACTGTTAAAGCAAATCAAGGAAGACTTAAATAAATGGAAAAATATTCCCTGCTCATGGATAGGAAGACTAAACATTATCGAGATGTCTATCCTACCCAAACTAATCTACAGATTTAATGCAATCCCAATAAAAATCAACACTATATTTTTTAAGGAACTGGAAAAACTAACCACAAAATTTATTTGGAAAGGTAAGAGGCCCCAAATTGCCAAAGAAATATTGAAAAAGAAAAATGAAGTTGGAGGTATCACATTACCAGACTTTAAAACATATTACAAAGCTAGAGTGATTAAAACTGCATGGTATTGGTACAAGGATAGACCTGGTGACCAATGGAATCGAATTGAGAGTTCTGATATAGATCCTCACATATACAGTCATATGATATTCGACAAGGCTACCAAGCCCACTGGGTTGGGAGAGAATAGTCTCTTTAGCAAGTGGTCCTTGGAAAACTGGTAAACATTTCCAAAAGAATGAGAGAAGAATACCATCTCACACCTTATACAAAAATCAACTCAAGATGGATCAAAGATCTAAATAAATCAAAGAACCAAAACCATAAAGACCAAAAAGACCTTGGAAGATAATGTAGAAAACATCTACAGGACCTTGTAATAGGAAATGTTTTCATGAACTTCACAGCCAAAGCACGAACAGCAAGAGAAAAAATAGATAAATGGGATCTCCTCAAAATTAAAAGCATCTGCACCTCAAAGGAAGTTATTAAGAAAATAAAAAGGCAGCCTACCCAATGGGAGAAAATATTTGATAACCATATATCTGATAAGATCCTTATATCCTGCATATATAAAGAAATCCTACACCTTGAAAATAAAAAGACAAACAATCCATTTAAAAAATGGGAAAGTGACCTGAAAAGACGCTTCTCCAAGGAAGAAATACAAATGGCTAAAAAGCACATGAAAAAGCACTCGACATCACTTGCTATGAGGGAAATGCAAATCAAAACTACAATGAGATACCATCTTACACCCATCAGAATGGCAGCTATTAAAAAAACAGCAGACTCTAAGTGTTGGAGAGGATGTGGAGTAATAGGAACCCTCATCCACTGCTGGTGAAATTGTGGAATGGTCCAGCCACTGTGGAGGATAGTTTGGCGGTTCCTCAGAAAACTAACAATAGATCTTCCGTATGACCCAGCAATTCCAATGTTGTGTATATATCCAGAAGACCTGAAAGCAAAGACACGAACAGATATACGCACACCAATGTTCATAGTGGCATTGTTCACCATTGCTAAAGGTTGGAATCAGCCCCGGTGCCCATCAACAGATGAATGGATAAGCAAAATGTGGTACATACATACAATGGAATATTACTCAACTGTAAGAAGGAATAAAGTACTAACACATGGAATAATGTGGATGAATCTTGAAGACCTTATGTTGAGTGAAGCAAGCCAGGCATTGAAGGATGAACAGTATCTGACCTCACTGTTTTGAACTGAGGAAAGAGAGCAGTCTCTGAGATCCATTGTCTGAAAGATAGGTTAACAAGGGAGAGAAAGAGAAGAGTAGGCTGTGAGCCATCACCCATATGGACATAATCTATGGCAAAGGGATAGAATATAGTTGCATATTGAAGGATAGCACAAATGGGTAGTGATATTACTGGGTTTGGTGGTGCAGGGTGACAAGTGGGTAGATTAGGAAGGGCAGGTTGGAATACCCAGGGCATGTAACTATGAATCTTGTCATTCCATGAGTCAAGACTGCAGAGTGTCATATGCCACAGGAGGATGGGGTGGAAGGAACAGTTAAGATCAAATGGCATATTTAGTGGTCACGGGAAATGTTTTTCATTATCTTACGGTAATGGACACAGGACACGGTAAATATCATCAAAAATTATTAAACTGTATAGTTTAAATGGTAAACTATAATGTAAACTATCAACAATGTTTAGTTGCTATACTTTACTATCTGTATAACAATTATAACAATGCTAGCATCCATTAAAAAAAAAAGGTTTTAATATGGGGTGGGGAAGGCAGAGGGAGTTTGGGTATGTAGGAGTTTTAGTATTCCCTGTGTGACTCTGCTGTGACCTAAAACTTCTTTGAAAATTAAATGAAAATTTGGGAGACACTGGGCAATGAGAGGGAGAAGGTGTCATGGTACACTGTACATCCATTAATGCAGTGATAAAAGGATAAAAGAATAATTTTTTTAAAAAAAGGATTTTTTTTGTTTTTTGTTTTCCATTTTTTGATTGTCCCAATCCACTAATTATATTTTATTTTTAGTTTAGTTTCTTTTTTCTTCTTCTGAGCTTCCTTGTACTTATCACTTGCACTTAAGCTTATCATTATTATTTCTTTTTCCTATTAATTGTATTTCATTATTATATGGGCTTCATGTTCAAGAAAGGTTTGGTCACAGAGGGGTTACAATGGGGGCTGCAGAAGTTCATTGGTGGGGGGGTGTCTGGGATGGGGGATTGATGGGAATAAGTTCATCAATAAGTACATGAAAGATATATAAAAATTGTTCAAAAGATCAAGGATACGGCATGGTCAAAGAGGGTAGACAATCACTCAATAAATGAGGGAATCTTAATTCCCAGCCTGGAGATCTCTGCCACATTCTCCAAGGGAGCAGCAGCAGTCTCCTGAGTGCAGAGGCAGTGTCTGGCAAAAGAGTATGGCCTACTGATGGGTTCTTGTTATTGAGGACTAGCCTTATGAGTCTTTGCTCTTTTAATTGAGACTTAGCCTACTGTTATGGGGTGCCTAAGGGTTGCCACCTGAGAGCCTCCTTGTTGCTCAAATGTGGCCTCTCTCTAAGCCAAACTCAGTATATGAATGCATTACCTTCCCCCCAGCGTGGGACATGACTCCCAGGGATGAGCCTCCCTGGCAACAAGGGATTAATACCAAGTGCCAACTGGCAATATGACTGGAAAAAGACCTTGAATAAAAGGGGGAAAAGGTAAAGACAAATGAGTTCATGTGGCTCAGAGACTTCAAAGAGAGAAGGTCATCCCAGAGGTAACACTTATGCACACCTCAGTAGGATCTCATAGATCACCAAAGTGGATATCATCCCACACAGAGGGGTTCCTGAGGGCTCTGGAGACACCCAGTTCCTATATAAGGGGGGATTGCTCCAAAGATTGATGCCTAATCAGTGGGCTCTACTTTGGAATCTGTGCTCCTGAGAGTGAAAGTGTTGGACTCAAATAAGTCCTGCCTGCACATGGTCCATCAGTCCCTTCTTTTCAAACCTGTATGTGATGCTGGAGCCCATAGGTGTACTTCCAGAGACTGGAGCCTCTGGTCTGCCCATGTGCCAGTTGTGCCTGGAATCTTTGTGGAGCTGCAACTCCTACTCTACAGCTCAATGGACTCACCAAAGTCACCTGATGAGTAGATCATGATGGACAATGGCCATTCCAGGGAATGGAGAGAGCCTGCAGCTGCAGGCAGGATAATTCTGTCCACCATATCCATGGGATATAAGCCCACTCTCACTTGGAGGTGGAGTCAACATCACCATCCCAGACTCCTCAGGACTGGGGGAAAAGCTATGGACTAGAGTGTACTTAATGGTATTCTGTTGTTGACATATTGTGACTCAAGCAATGGAAGAAATTATAACAGTGAGGTGGAGCCAGTGGTCACTAGACACTTTTGGGGCAGGGAAAGGAAGTGCAGTTGTAATACAGGGGCTTTCTCAGGAATTGGGAATTATCCTGAGTGACATGACAGATATAGCCATTTTACATCAGTATATACCATGCAGAACTGTGTGGGAGAGAGTGTGGTTTACAATGTGAGCTATGGGTCCATGCTTAGTGGCAAAGCCCCAGGATGTACATAGCCTTGCAGGTGATGTGCCACACTAATGAAAGATGTTTATGTGGGACGTTATGGGAGGTGTGGCAGGAGGAGAACATGGGAATCCCTGTAATTTTTGTGGGACATTTATGTAATCAAAGCATCTTAAAAAAAAAAAATATATATATATATATAAATATAAAATATATATATAAAAACTTTAACTGGCAGTGTGTCCCCAGTTCCTAGCATATTGGTTAGCACATGGTAAGTGCCCAATAAATATTTGGTCAAAGAATATATTAATTAGCATCATTTTCTTACCCATCAGTGTGGATGGTCAAATTTGGGTGATGGCCTTGCCTCTAGCCAACTGCAGGCAGCTGACTGTTGGCACCAACGAGGTGCCCCGCATCTCCACATATCCTTTTGCATGTGTGCAAAAGTTGCTGATGGAACTAGCTTGCAAATATTCCCTAAACAAACCTAGGGTCAAGGACACCCGAGGAATAATGACATATTATGTTATAAAATCTGCTTGACATATAATGCTTGCCATTGTATCAATGTGTTATTGCATGCCAAAAATGAGATAATAAAAAGTAATAGGTCAGCCTGAAGGCTTCTGATTGTCTTCTGCATGGCTGCTGCCTGGTATGGATGGTTGTACTTCTCCTCCTCATGTGTTATTTCACTTGCCCCCTTGGAGGTAGTTAACAATTGGGGTAGTTGGCAGGGTCAGGATTCCTCTTTCACACCCACCACACCTGCCAAGGAGGTGGTAGGGTGTATGGGCCCTGGGTGGCCACCCACCTGTTTGTGGGCTGTGGTGTCAGAGTGGCTGTCCCACTGGTGTGCCTGTGGAGATCTCAGATAACACACCAGTAGCTTTACTGAGTGCTCTGCAGCAAGCTGAGCCCCTGTTGGGGGATATGAAACCACATGCAGCAGCTGCCTGGGTGAGCTGCATGGTCTTGCCCTTGCTTCAGGATACCACACAGGAAACGCTGAAGCAAGTGAGCCAATTGCGGGAGATGGAATGGTTACATGGTCAAATACAGCACCTGGAGTGGCAGCAAGAGCACCAGAATGAGCTTGTAGATGGTAGTTCTGAGGATAAAGTTGAGGGAGGGGCTATAAAGCAAGCCCACCCAGTTGTTACCCAAAAGATGAATCATGACCAGGACATGGGACGGGGAGGGGCTCCTTTGGGGCAGACCCATGTAGTCCAGCACACCATGTATCATACCTTCATGCAGGCAGAACTGGTTGAATTGGGACAGCATTTTTGGCAAAAGCCGGGAGAACCTGTAGCTGTGTGGTTGTTCCATCTGTGGGATGCTAGGGTGGATAGCATTTTGTGTTCTGAAACAGGGATTGAGAAACTGGCATCTCTAACAAGTCATCTTCTGTAAAGACAGTGACTGTTGAATGTCCAGCGCCATGCTCAAGGAAATCCTAAACTATCCCCTGATGTAATGGTTGCAGACCATGATCTGCACTGTGGGGCAGGATCCTGGTGAGTTACTGGATGTGGCGAGTTGATGGGTAACCTATGTTGACTTAGTGCAAGTAGTCCACGAGGTGGGCATACATAATGCTGTGTTTAATCCTGGTAATCAAGGACCAGACACAGAACAGTTTACAAGCCAAATGAGAGATCTTTTATTGCATCACACCATGTCCTTATTTTCAGTTCCATAATGGTTATTCTCACCCCATATGTTGGTCAACCAGTGGATGAAGTGACAGCCATGATGGCCAGCTTAGGGGAGGTAGAAAATTTGTGAATGTAAGCCCATCCCATGTCTATGGAAGGAAGGGATAGTTTCATACACAGGTGGGTGGCAAAACCAAAAGGACAGAACTCTTGAATGGGGCTGATTAAGGTGATGCCAAGCAAATGTGGAATGATCCATTGGCACTGGAGTAAACTGGGCAAAGATAGATGGGAAGCTAAATATGGTCCTATTGGATCTGTGGTGCCAGTTAGAGCCAATGCAGCACAATGTGCAAAGGAAAATACAGATACAGGCAGTCACTCAATTGAGTGATTATTTGGCAAATACCCTGGAGGGACTCCCCAAGCTGCCATTTACCTTTACATAGAATAGAGGCCATTTGTATTTTGCTCTGCAATGTTATCTTGCAAACTACTGTTCAAGAGTTCCATTTTTGTGTCTGAGTGGTTAAGCCTGTAGTGCAGGGCCACACTCATCATCTGCCCATGACTCTACCAGAGTCTTGCAGGACCATTATAATAAAGCAGTATAGATTACCAGGTGGTCATGATGAAATTACTGCTACCATTAAGGAATTGGCTAAAGTTCATATCCTCTAGGAGGCACATAGCCCCTTTAATGCTCCAGTATGGCCTGTGCACAAGCCAGCTAGGACTTGGCATATGACTGTTGATTATTGAGAGTAGAACAAGGTGGTTCCTCCCCTCCATGTGGCTGTGTCCTGTATTTTGGATCTCATGGACACATTGACTTTTACCTTGGGGACATGTCATTTTGTTTTGTACCTGGCAAATGCATTCTTTTCCATCACTATCACTGACACTATACAGGATCAATTTGCCTTCACATGGGAAGGACGTCAATGGACTTTTACCATTTTGCCAATGGGATATATTCATCTCCTCACCATCTGTCATAGCTTAATAGCTAAGGACTTAAAGCAATGGAAGCACTCAGGAACAATACAATTATTTCATTATATTGATGATGTTTTGTTAACCCCTGATTCTCTTGCAGATTTGGAAGCAGCAGTGCGCACATTGTTCACTCATCTTCAGGAGTGAGGATGAGCAATAAATCAGGATAAGTTGCAAGGGCCTGGCTTATCCGTCAAATTTTGGGGTATTGTGGGGTCAGGTAAGACAAAAGTAATCCCAGAAGCCATTATTGATAAAATACAAGCCTTTCCCTGCCCCACTATGGTGTTACACCTACAGGTTTTCTTGGGTCTTTTGGGGTATTGTCAAGTCTTTGTGCCACAGTTGGCCCAGATTTTGAAGTTGCTGTTCAAGTTGACCTGAAAGGGGGTCACCTGGGACTGGATGAATGAAGCCAAGGTGACATTTGAGGCCATCAATTGGGCCATTAAACAGGCCCAGGATCTCGTGGTGGTAGACCCTGGTTGACCATTTGAATTAGATGTACATATCACAGAAGAGGTTTATGGTTGGGGTCTGTGGCAATGTAAAGAATGACTCCATCAGCCAGTTGGATTTTAGAGCCAATTATGGAAACAAACAGAAAAATATTATAGTTTAATAGAAAAGAAATTAGCCACTGTATGTGCCATGGCCTAGAGTACTGACACTATAATGCAAGATGTCCCAGTGAAAATATTCACCTCCTACCCGATCAAAGGTTAGGTACAAAACTGGATAGCCTGGCCTCATAGTGGAGTGGCTCAAACAGCAACACTTTCTAAGTGGGATGTGTATATAGAGCAGTGAGGTACTTTTGCTTCCAGTCCTCTAAGTAAAGAACTGCAACAGGTTTTGGGACCCCTAACATATGAGGGATTGCATTGAGTCCCAAGGCAGAAGTGACCCCTATCCAGGATGCACAATCCCCCTTTAAGGCTGGGGAAGGGACAATTCCAGAGTCTACATGGTATACAGATGGGGCCAGTTAAGGTCAGTCTGGTCAGTGGATGGCTATAGCCATCTACCCTAAAACTAACACCATATTGTATGAAATGGGCTTTGGTCAAAGTAGCCAATGGGCTGAATTGTGGGCTGTGTGGCTCATTGTAGGTAAAGAAGAAAGCCCATTAACTTTTGTACAGATAGTTGGGCCATTTTTAAAGGCCTTACAGTGTGTTTACCAGAGTGGAAACAAATGGATTGGCTCGTGGTCCATAGACCTATAAGGGGAAGGCCCATGTGGGAAGACCTCTGGGAATGGGGGCTTTCAAAAGAGGTTGTGATACATCATGTGGTCACTCACCACTCTGCCCTGTCCTGGAAAAGTTGAAGAAGGTCCGTTAATGAAATTAACCCTGAAGGTAACAACTGTGCAGGACATTACCACATGATTGCATCATAAATTGATGCATGGAGTCCCTACTATGTAAAAGGCCACCTGTTTACAGGGCTTAGAGGTAAGAACAAAAGACCTATGGGAGGCATGCAGAGGATGTCCACAGTGCTCTCTCATGTGTGAACAGCCTTTGTCCCATACCATGGGAGAGATTGAGTGTGGCCAAGTACCCTTGATTCAGTGGCAGGTAGATTATGTAGGGCCACTGCCCTTGAGCAGCCAGTGTCAATATATATTCACAGCCATGGATACTGCCACTGGTTTGTTATTTGTCTACCCCATTGCACAAGCAATACATATCAGCAAAATGCATGCTTTACAGCAACTGTGTGCCCTATATGGCCATCCCATCATAATTGAAAGTGATTGGGGTATCCAATTTTGTGGGCAATATGTACAACTATTGGACTGTCAACAGGGGATTCAAAGGACATTTTATGTCCCCTATAATCTCCTAGCACTGGGTGTGATTGGGAGATACAATGGATTATTAAAAACTGGATTACAGGCAATGTGTGCCAGACTGCCATTCCTGCACAAATGGCATGAGAAGTTGTGGACCATGGCCCAACAACTAACTGAGCACCCCTGATGCAGTGGAGCAATGCCCATAGAAGCCCTATTGCATAGAGCAGTGGCTCCAATCCATTTGTAAATTACAACAAAATACCCCATACTGAAGTCCCAAATGGGGCCACAGGGACATATTCAGTTGCCAGCTGTGACTGTGCTCCATGGCAGAGAAACTAAAACCGTGGTATGGCCTTGGACCTTGAAGGTACCCCACATAAGGTGGCTCACTCTTATTGCTCCCTGGGGAACAGGATTACAAAGGAAATTGTCAATCACACCTTGGATAACTAATGTTTGGCCCTTGCAGGTAGAAGTGAAAACACCATCAACAGCAGAAGCAATTTTGAAAGGGACATTTATATTGGCTCTCTGGCCCATAAGGACTTCCCCCATTTTGATGCAGGTTGAGGATGTGAAACCACAGGCCTCAGTAGATGGGCCCTGTGTGTGGTACACTCAGCCCAGCCATACACCACAGAGCAGAACATTCTTGTCGTGGGATGAGCAATTAAGTTGTGTCCTCTTAGATGGACATGAGTTACCCATTTTAGTCACTCTTTCTCATTTGTCTTATCACCCTTAGGATACATGCCAACAGTTTGCTTGCTTGGGCCCATACCTATGCTCAAATGTATAAGCCTCATTGTTGGGTGTGTATGGAACTCCTTGCCAGCTCAGTGGGAGGCCTCACATGGTGCATCACTCCTGCTACCTAGGACAATTGGACCTGGCTGGAGATGGCTGAGTAAGTAAATGACCATGGAGTGGGAAGCCATCTGTCACCATGTAGAATGCTTGTTGCACCAGGACATGGACTCAGTCAGGCCATGGTTCAGCTATGCCTTGTATAGTGGATAGGGCTGTCTTCCCACTGAACATGTAGCATTGCATAGCATTGCACCTAAATGTATTAAACAAAAGGGGAACCCCCTGCAGACCAGCTTGGGAGATCCCCATACATATGTGTAATGTTACTCAGAATGTTACAGGTGGCTCCCATTGGTGGACTGGTCTACCATATACAGGTACAAAACCCACAGACTGGCTGCTCAAGGGATATTTGTGGGTTTGTGGACCCCACAGGTGGCCTTATCTTCCTGCTGATTGGACACGGCGATATAAATGGGGACACCCCATGATACAGGGACAGATCTTATCCACCCTGCCCCAGTTACCCCAGAAGTGGTTTACTGTATATCACATATGGCAAAGAACATAGCAAGACCCATTGTGGTTCTCCACATTAGCTATAGTTAGTCCTGTAGATGCAGCCATTAAAGTAGAATTATATGTAAAAGCCTTAGCATGGCACTCTAGGCAAGCTTTAAATGCTTTTGAATATGCAGTTGCCTAGTTAACAGAGGAAATGGATCAAATCTTCCACATTGTGTTACAAAACTTCATGGCCTTAGATTTACTCACTGCAGCCCAAGGGGGAATATGTGCCCTGATACATATCGAATGTTGTGTGTACTTTCCTGATCATAAAGACTCCATAAAAACCACTCTAAAAGACATGAACCGTGAGGTCCAACAAATCCAACACTTACAAACTCACCCAGTACAGGACTGGTGGAACTCCCTAGGAATCTGGAAATGGGGATTAGAGGGGACCTTCATTGGGATGGGATGTATACTCTCTATTTGTTGTTGTTTATATTGATGTTGTGGTATATGGCTGCAGTATATGCCCACTATTTCCAGGGCCATCACCCTCAGGGGTGGAATGTAAGGATGGTCAAATTTTGGTGATGGCCTCAGCCCTAATGCCTGCCAATAGTTCAACCTTCTATGTAATAAGGGATATTATCATTATTACTAAGTAGGTTTAGTCCTAGCCAATGGGAGCCACAAATAGCCTGTTACTAGGAGGAAGCCTGAGTCCCAGCAAAAAGGAAGGGACATTGCTGGCCAATGGGATCCTGGGCTGTTCTGATTCTCAGCAGGTAAACAAAGGTGTAAGTGTCATACTAGAGTTAAATTCTGGCACCCCAAAGCTTAAGCTGGAAATTAGAAAATCATGGAGTCTTCCACCACACACCTTCCCTGATGTTTAAAATGTGGGTCAAAATCCAGCCCTAATCAGCTACCAGCAGCACCCATTTTACAGATACACAATGACCATGACCCTCTTCATAACACTTATGGGGTTCCCCTAGACTGAAGCCCCCACATTGGATGCTTATTTTTTCCAAACCTCACACTGAGGAAGGAGCTCTCCCACAGCCATGGCAGGATCATCTAACCCTGATTAGATGCCCAGTCTCTCCCTGGGATGCCCTCTGTCCTCTGTGCCAGACCTGACCTCCACCCAGTGCAGATGCCTGGCCAGGACCCAAGCTCACGCTATGGTCAAAGGACACACCCTGGTAGTCTGAGGAGGGGACTGAGATTAAACAGTCCAGATCAGTCTCCAAAGCAACCAGTGGGCTCCATGGCCAGTGGCAAGAGGGAGCTGCCCATTACTAGACTGTATCCAGGCTCTGGTGATGCTGGGGTCGGCTCTTGGCAATCTTGGGTAGTCAAAGAGACAGCAGGCTGAGCCAATGACTGTTTTGGCTAGTGAGCTGTTGGTGCCTGAACCAATAGGGAAAATAATTGGTTTATTATTATGCAGAAACTGCAAGTAAAAAATAGTAAGTAATCCACAGAAAAGAAATGTTAGACATATGGATTTCCTTTGAATCTGCACAGGTCGATTGTTCCCTTCCCCACCACAGCTTTGCACTAGATGGGAAAGACAAGATAAAGGCTGTGAGCTGATAGACATGGATATAGGTGAGGAGGGTTTGAGAAGCCCACTGAAAGCAGAGCCCCCCAAAAGCTTGTAGACTGAGCCCACCTCCCACTGCCCCTCCTTAGTTTCCAGTATGCTGGTGGCCAGTCTCACTACACCCAGGTAGGAGTCTGGAAGATGCTTTGGTGGAGATATGAAGTGGCCCAAGGCAAACACCTCAGATCCATGTGGGTCCTCAGCAGCTGAACCCCCTGAGAGACACAGGACACACCAAGGCACAGAGAGCTCCATTCAGCTGTTACCCCCAAGCACAGGGATGTGAAATGATGGTCAGGACCACTAGATATTTGAGGAAGGCTCTGGTCTGAATGGTGGAGAACAAAACTCTCACTAAAGAGAGGGGAGGAAGGAAAACACAGAGGCCTCCTAAGCCTGTAGGCCTCTGCAGAAGAAGTCCTGGAGCTGACCCCTTCTCTCTGTCTCCACTGCTCTCCCCAGCCCAGTGCAGCAATCAACATCATCATCTTAAAAAGTCCCTGTCATGGTCTCTACCTGTTCTTCCTCTATACACTTTCTCCCTCATCACAGCCACAGTTCTCTTAAATTAAAATTAAACTCTTTACCCTGGTGACAGCTTTTAACCCCACCCCTTTGGCCCCCATTCACTCACTGCCTTTAGTCTTCCCAGGCCTCTGGCTGATCCTCACCCCTCTCACTCCCCCTTCACAGCCATCACCTGACCTGTGCCTTCATCCTGCAGTGCTTGTTCCCAGGTTGTTCACTGCTCAGGTGTCCCCTATTTACAGGGGTTTCCCTGACATCTCCTCCCAAACCCCCCTTTCACACACCCATCAATCCTTCCCTTCCCTGTGCATTCTTCTCCTTTCCTTTATCCTCACATGACATCCCCTGTGCTCTGTTTAATTTCCCTGTTCAATATCTACCCTCCTCCAAATATCTGCTCCACTAGGACAGCAACATTCTTTCTCATCTTTACCATTCTATACCCAGATACAAGCTCAATTTTGTAATGATTTTTCTGTCCTTTGTCTTATTTCCCCACCCAGCCTCTTCAAGTGTCACTTCCTGCTTCCCTTATGCCATCACTGATAATCCCCAGTTGGTGCTCATTGTCTATAGAAGGACTTGTCATTTCTGACTGAAACTACTATTTCTGTGGAAGAGAAACCCCTGCTGATCCCTCAGCTTTTCTTTGAGGTGTGTCAGATGGTGAAGGAGAGGCATGAGGGACGGGATGTGGAAATTTCTAGAAATTGTCCAAGGAAGATTTCTTCATGGTCAGAAAACTCTCAGTGGAGCACAAGACAAAGAAGGAAAATCATCTACATGTGCCAATTTTGTTTTTTATCCTTTGTTATTTTAGAATATAAATTTTAGATGATAAAAATTCTAAGAATACAGTTTACACCCAGAAAGAAACATTTATTTTGTAATGTTTTAACTAATACATATGAAGTTAAAAAATAGAGTTGAATTTATTTAGGAGTTGTGACTATAAGGAATTCAACTATGCCAAAAAATATTGTTAATCTTTAAATGTCTTCTATAGCTAAACAGTATATATATATATTTAATTAAAATACAATATTTATAATACATAGATAGAATAATAAAGTAGAAATAGATCACTTAAGATCACTTAAGATATAAATAAGCTATAAATAAAACTTAGAAATAATGTTTTGGGATATGCAGTTTGATAAAGTTTCAATTGGAGCAAGGGTTTAAATAGTAGGACTTCCTTTGCCTACAGGGAGATAATTCAAACTTTTTTGAAAAGAACAAAAGTCCTACATTTCCTGGTGTTTTTAAATAAGTTGAGAGGTTTTTCATCTAAAAGAAGGAAATGATCTTGGCTTTGTTCAGGATAAGAAGATGGAGGAACTCCAGTTAATGGAGAGGGACCCACTGGCCCCCAGGACCTTCAGAGGGAGACTGGGTCGGTGAACACAGCCTGGAGGCTCTGGGGGCCTGAGTGGAAGGGAGGGGACAACACTGCTTTAACTCCCAGACCCACTCCTGGGGGAAAGGCCATCAGAGGGTAGATGGGGGCCAAATGTTGGGTTTGGAAAATGCCTTGTGCTGTGGTGGTTCTCATGGCACCTTTGAGAGACATCAGCATATCTAGCATCTCCATTATCACCTCTTCTAGTTTTGAGCTTTTGGTACTCTCTGTAGTTTTGGGGACAGCAAAGTTAATCTTGTGAGCACCTCTTTCATTCTCTTTGCCTTTCTGTAGATATCTACAAGGCTGGGTATTTTTTAAGTCTCTTTCTCAATCTTTGCATCTAAAGATGGCACAGTCTCTGCAAAACTCTGAGAGCAAACTAACTAGCTGGGCTTTACTCTTCAATCAGTGCAGGCAATGTGTTGGCAGGCTTGTTTTCTCATCTTATATAAATCTGGCTTCTAAAAGACTGGACAAGTCTGAACAACAATAAGGAACTCACCGGTAAACTGATGACAGGTGGAGGCTGTGGAATGTAAGGACTGGACTCATGTTATTTGATGGTAGTTCCATCACCACCTCTTGAAGCATCCCAATGATCACTCAATGTCAGGAGTTAGGTTCACAGTCCCTCTATGGCACTTTAGCCACGCACAGGGCTCTGCCCAGTAACCATGGACTGTCAGCCACAACAAATCACAGAGAACTCTCCAGGGTTCCACCTGGAACACACAGGAACTGGCAGTGTGGAGAAGGTCATCAGTGAGAGTTTCTGGGGGTAAGTGGAGGAGGGGAGACTTGGAAAATAAAACATCCTTGTCTCCATTACATTTTAATGATCATTTTACTTAATCTATTTTTGGAAAATGATGTAAAATTAAAATGCAGTGAAATGTGCCAATATTAACTGAATGACTATCAAATTTTTAAAATTTTTTACTCTCTCATACTCCACAGTATCCAAAAATCCTATCAAGATATGAATCATTTCTTTCCATTGATCCAGAAAATTACCCCTGTAACTTTAATTGAGACCCAAACTCCAAAGTAGCCTCTGTTCCAATTTCTCTTACCATACATTTTTCTACTTCTTGTAATTCATAAAAATGAAATAAATCAGAATACACTCTGGTGCATGTGTCTTTAGCTCAAAAATTTTTTTAGAAATTTGTTAATGCTGCTGTGTGAATGAGCATATCTCTCTGCTTTTATCATTGAGTTCTATGGCATTGAATACTGTTACAAAATGTTTACATATTCTCCTTTTGGTGGATTTTTCCATTGCTTCCAGTTTGCAGCATTATGAATAGAGACATGAATTTCCATGTACAAGTCCTTTTTATAAACATGTGTTTGTAAACATGTGCTTACTCAAATGGCAGGAGTATGGGAATATTTTTTTAAACTATTGAGGTATTATCAACACGATGTAAAAGTCATAAAATAAAATACACATTTTTTTTGGTAAATGTAGTTATGGAACCCTCACCAAGATCCAATTTTAGAACATTTCCATTACCCCCAAATTTTTCTCTTCTAATTTACTCCATCCATTGCATTTGACATAGTCATTCTCATCTGCTTGAAATCAATTAGTTTGTGGTTCACTACATTCTCTTGTTTGTTTTTGTTTCTTTGTTATTCATATGACTTCACTACCCTTTCCCCTCTGCCTTTTTGCTATGTTCTCTGTTTCTTCAAAGCCTCTCAGTGTGTTTCCTCTGGGATCAGTCCATGGTCTCCTTTCCTTCTTCAGCACCATGTTCCCTTGCACGAGCACCTTGACATTAAACACCATCTATACTGGCATGTACTTCCACATTTATTTATCCATCCCATTCCTTTCCATGCAGTCCTGATAGATGCACAGCTGAATTAGATGCCTCCATGTGGATGTGTAGCATGCCAACATGGGACTCTGGGCTGCTCCCAGGAACCTGCTCCTCCTCTGGCTCCATATTCAGGAACACCACCTGACAGGGACTCTGGTAGCTGCTTTGTCACCTTTCTTGACTTCTCACCTTCCCTCCACCCCACCTCCACCCCATTAGCATATACTGGACCCCATCATCAGAACAAGTCCACATCTGTGCCCTTCTCTTTGCCTCCACCATCCTTCCCAGCTCAATACCACCTATGACAGGTGGACTGTAGTTGCTTCTCCATCTTGCTTAAGTGCATGGGATAAGGTGTGCTGTGCTGTTCTGTATATTGTGCATTAAGTTAAATTTATTATTCACAGTGATCAAATATTCAATATCTTCATTACATTTTCTCTGCTTATTCTATCAGTAGTTGAGAGTTGTAAAAAAAAAAAGTCCTCAAATCTGTGACTTATTGTACTTCTAGCACTTTTCAAAAGCAATGCTATTCTTTGTGTACACATTTTAAAATGCTGTTTCCAGAACTGATGACAGCACAACTCTGTGATGATACTGAAAGCCACTGAATGTAAATTTTGGATCAATTGTACAAGGCATAGGACCATATAACAAAGTGAGCCCCATGGTGAATGATGGACCGTGGTTCACAGTACACATATACATATACATATACACAGTATACATATTATATATATATATATATATATACATACATACACACACACACACAAATATAATTCTCATGAACTATAACAAATATACAATTCTAATACATGGTGTTGTGTTAATAATAAGATGGTTTGTGGAAAAATACATGAAATATAATTTATGGACTGTAGATAGCAGTAGCAGTAATATTATGATGATGTTCTTTCATCATTTGTAACAAATATGTCA
The DNA here is from genome assembly GCA_029593785.1 of Cabassous unicinctus. Taxonomy (NCBI): domain Eukaryota; kingdom Metazoa; phylum Chordata; class Mammalia; order Cingulata; family Chlamyphoridae; genus Cabassous; species Cabassous unicinctus. The sequence continues at coordinate 1,927 of JAQZBX010046595.1, read as the reverse complement.
CAACAATGTAAGGTATTGATGGTGGGGTGATGAATTGGAATCATGTATGATATGCCTGATTGTTTCTCAAAAAATATAATGTGCTTTCCAGGGAATTCAAACCTTTTTATCATTTTGAAAGTGCACTCAATTTCTAGTATTTTCCTTAGTATATTTTATTTAATATTGTCAAAGTGAAATAAAATTTACTAGTTTTAAAGTTTTACATGGTATATTGTTTTCCACATTTTACACTTTGCTGTATGTCTTAGATGACTTTCTTTCTTATATCTGTATGGATATATTTGTTTTTAATCCACATGACAATTTTGATTGTTTAAGAGAAACATTTATATTCATTGATTATAAATGTAAATTATAATTATATTAAATATGTCATATAATTCCATAAAAATACTTATTATATCTGCCTTTTTTCATGTACTATTTATGCTCTGGTCTATGTTCTTTTTTTCTTTCTGAATACTTTCTTTTAGACTGATTATTTTTGTTTAATTTTTCTCTTCTATTTATTTGGATGAGGTGCACTATTTTATATTCTTTTAGATATTAACTGAGAAATTACAACATTTTTGCTTGCCTTATCAAATCTGACATTAATTATTCTTTCTTGACTTCACAAATAATGCATTTTAAAACACTTTAGATCCACTTACACATATTATGAAATATGTTATCATATGTTTTAATACTTTATTGATGTTCTAACTGATAGATATCATTATTATTACTTTATCTATTCAATATTCATTGAGTTTAATTAACAAATATTGTTTTTCAATCTATCCTGAATCTTGAACCCTCAATCTGGGATTATTTCATTCTGCCTGAAGAAGGCCCTTTTTCATTTCTTTTAAAATTCATTGCTGCTGGCCAACTTTCTCAGTTTTTACTTGTCTGGAGGAGGGTTTGTTTTATTTCATCTTGATGAGCTTTTGCAGTACAGAATTCTATTCTGGCAGTTACTTTCTAATAGCAGTGTAAAGATCTCATGCCATTGTCTTCTATCTTCCTTTGTTGGTGTTGTTACTCAGCTCTTCAATTTTTACCACTTTACTTATTTTCTAGCTACTTTTAAGATTTTCTTTCAAGTTCACAATATGGCTACATGTGCATTTATTTTTATTTTTCCTTCTGGGTTTTGTTGAGTCTATAAATCAATGTCTCATCAATTTTTGAAAATTGCTATATGTGATCTCTTAAAATATAGCTTCCGCCCTATTCTATGTTTAGTCTTCTTCTAGCATTTCCACTGAAGTATATGTTGTAAATTCTTATTATATTCCCTATTATTCTATCATTCTTACACTCTCTACAATATTTTCCATTATTTTTCTCTGGTTTCATTTTTTGTATTTTTCAAGGTTTATTCTTCTAGTTCATCATTCTCTCTTCTAATATATTTCACCTATTTTTCCTATTCACTGAGTTCTTCATTATTCAATTGTATTTTTAATTTTTTAGTTTTTTTATGTATATATATATATATATATATATATTTCTCTTTGTCACTTTTAAAATTTTCCAGTACACTATTATAATTTTTAAGTTTATCTTTTATGCCTTTGAAGATAATTACTGTTATTTTACATTCTCCACCTAAGATGCCAGCACATGGAGTTCCCAAGTTGTGATTTTCTTGCTTCTCACTCATATTATCTTATTTCCTTTTTTACCTTGTCATTTTTTATTATATGTTTGACATTATATTTCAAAAACTATAGAAAAGATGTGAGGCCTGGAGTGGTGCTAATCTCCTTCAAAGGGAACTTCATTTTGCTTCTTCCAGTTCCTGTGGACATCAGCAATCCAGGATAAAGTTCATCTAATTTGAAGACTTGAGCTTTTATATACTCTTTTACATTTGCTTTGCACTTATACCCAAAGAGCAGTGTATCAGAGTCCCAAAAAAAGCAGTGAATGGATT
>JAQZBX010046594.1:0-20726 GCA_029593785.1 Cabassous unicinctus | reverse complement strand
GTAATACACCACATTAACAAATTGAAGGAAAAAAACCACATGATCATCTCAATAGATGCAGAAAAGGCATTTGACAAAATCCAGCATCCTTTTTTGATAAAAACACTTCAAAAGGTAGGAATAAAAGGAAAATTCCTCAATATGAAAAAAGGCATATATGAAAAACCCACAGCCAACATCATACTTGATGGGGAAAGGTTGAAAGCTTTCCTTCTAAGATCGGGAACAAGACAAGGATGCCCACTGTCACCATTGCTATTCAACATTGTACTAGAAGTTCTAGCTAGGGCAATTAGACAAGAAAAAAAAATTAAAGGCATCCAAATAGGAAAAGAGGAAGTAAAACTCTCACTGTTTGCGGATGACATGATCCTGTACTTAGAAAATCCTGAAAGTATCCACAAAAAAACTACTTGAACTAATAAATGAGTTCAGCAAAGTGGCAGGATACAAGATCAACACGCAAAAACCAGTAATGTTTTTGTACACTAGTACTGAACAACCTAAGGAGGAAATCAGGGGGGATATTCCATTTTCAATAGCAACAAAAAGACTCAACTGCCTAGGAGTTAATTTAACCAAAGAAGTACAGGACCTATATGCAGAAAACTACAAAACAATGCTAAAAGAAATTTAAAAAGACCTAAACAAATGGAAAGACATTCCGTGTTCATGGATTAGAAGAATAAATATCGCAAAGATGTCAATCTTGTCCAAATTGATTTATAGATTCAATGCAATACCAATCAAAATCCCAACGGCTTACTTTACAGAATTAGAGAAGGCAATTACCAAATTCATCTGGAAGGATAAGTGCACCCGAATAGCCAAAAGCATTCTAAAAAAGAACAACATGGGAGGAATTTCACTGCCTGACCTTGAAACATATTACAAAGTTACAGTGGTCAAAACAGCATGGAACTGGCATAAAGATAGACACATTGATCAGTGGAATAGAATTGAGAACCCAGAAATAAACCCTCACCTATACAGTCAACTGGTTTTTGACAAACCTACCAAGCCCACACTAATGGGAAAAAACAGTCTCTTCAACAAATGGTGTTGGGAGAACTAGATATCTATAACCAAAAGAATGAAAGAGGACCCCTATCTCACCCCCTATACAAGAATCAACTCAAAATGGATCAAAGATCTAAATATAAAAGCCAGGACCATAAAACTACTAGAAGGAAATGTAGGGAAACATCTTCAAGACCTTGCAGTAGGTGGTGGTTTCTTGGACCTTACACCCAAAGCACATGCAACAAAAGAAAAAATAGATAAATGGGACCTTCTCAAAATTAAACACTTTTGCACCTCACAGGACTTTGTCAGAAGGGTGAAACGGCAGCTAACTCAATGGGAAAAAATATTTGGAAATCACATATCTGATAAGGGTTTAATATCCAGGATATATAAAGAGATGTTACAACTCAACAATAAAAAGACAAATGACCCAATTAAAAAATGGGCGAAAGACTTGAATAGACATTTCTCCAAAGAAGAAATACAAAAGGCAAAAAAACACATGAAGAAATGCTCAACATCACTCATGATTAGGGAAATGCAAATCAAAACTACAATGAGATATCATTTCACACCTTTCAGAATGGCCACTATTAAAAAGACAGAGAACTACAAGTGTTGGAGAGGATGTGGAGAGATAGGCACACTTCTTCACTGTTGGTGGGAATGCAGAATGGAACAGCCACTATGGAGGACTGTTTGGCAGTTCCTGAAGAAGTTGAATATAGACTTGCCACATGACCCTGCAATACCACTACTGGGTATACACCCAGAAGAAATGAGAACAGTGACACAAACAGACATCTGCACACCTATGTTCATAGCAACATTATTCACCATTGTCAAAAGTTGGAAACAACCCAGGTGTCCATCAACAGACGAATGGATAAACAAACTGTGGTCTATTCACATGATGGAATATTATGCAGCTGTAAGAAGAAATGAAGTCGTAAAGCATATGACAATATGGATTAAACTGGAGGACATTATGTTGAGCGAAACAAGCCAGACACAAAAGGACAAATACTGTATGAATGCTTTACTATGAACCAAATACATTGGATAACATATTGTTTGATTCAAAAAAATTTTTTATATGTATCCATTACAGTTAATTGAGAAATGTATATATTTATTCATCTGTGTTTACTTTTTAGTTTTTAATTGTTTATATTTTCAATTATTAAATGTACAAAATAAAGTGGAAAAAAAAAAAAGACTGCAGATTTCTCATCAGAAACCATGGAGGCGAGAAGATAGTGGTATGATATAATTAGGATACAGAAAGTGAAAAATTGCTAGGTATACTAATATTGGACAAAACAGTCTTTAAATGCAAAAAAGTTATAACAGACACAGAAGGCCATTATATATTAATAAAAGGGACAATTCACCAGGAATAAATAACAGTCATAAATATCTGTACACCTAACTAGGATGCCCCAAAATACATGAGGCAAACTCTGGCAAAACTGAAGGGAGAAATGGACATCTCTACAATAATAGTTGGACTGCAACACACCACTCATATCATTAGATAGAACAACTAGACAAAAGATCAAGGAAACAGAGAAATTGAATAATACAATAAACAAGCTAGACTTAACAGATATATACAGAATGTTACATTCCAAATCAGCGAATTTTACATTCTTCTCAAGTGCTCATGGATCTTTCTCCAAGATAGAACATATGTTAGGTCACAAGTCAGGTCTCAATAAATATAAAAAGAATGAAATTATGCAAAGCAACTTCTCAGAACATAATGGAATGAAACTGGAAATCAATAATAGATGGTAAAGGCGGAAATTTGTAAATGTGTGGAGACTAAAAAACACACTCCTAAATAAATTGTTTCAAGAAAGAAATTGTGGTGTATAAATATGATGGAATATTATGCAGCTGTAAGAAGAAATGAAGTCGTGAAGCATATGACAGCATGGATGAACCTGGAGGACATTATGTTGAGTGAAGCAAGCCAGACACAAAAGGACAAATACTGTATGATTGTGCTATTATGAACTAAATATATTGTGCAAATTCATGGAGTTACTAACTAGAATATAGGTCACCAGAAAATAGAATGAGGTTAGAGAATGGAAAAGTAGAGTTAGCCTGTATAAAATTCGTAAAAAGGTTGTTTGTTAATCTTTGGAAATGAATAGAAAAGATGAAATCACAACATAGTGTTTACATACAGCAGTGCTATTATATGAGTATGACTGGTTGAAAGGGAAAGTCTAAGGTCATGTATATTACTAGAAGGAAAGCTAAAAAATGTAGCATGGGACTGTATAGCACAGTAAAACCTCATATGCTAAGTGAGAGAATCCAGACACAAAGTACCACATACTGTAAGATTCCATTTATATAAAATGTAAATATAAATCAATTTATAAAGATGGAATTAGATTAGTGGTTGTATAGATCTGGGGAAGGATAGAGGGATTGAAAGGTGACTGCTAAGGGTGTGTGGAGTTTTTCTTTCTGGAGTAATGAAATTGTTCTAAAGTTTTTGTGGTGATCAATTCACAACACTGTGATTATACTAAAAGCCATTGATTGTACACTTTGGATAGATTGTATAATATGTGAATATATCTCAAAAATAGTTTTTGTTTAAAAAATGTTAGGTGAATCAGTTACCTTTTGCTGGGCATAAAGTATCTAAAGAAGGACACATCTGATCTCTTTCCTTGAGTGAATTATAATCTGACTGGGAAAACAAAACAATAGTGCATAAAGACACAAGTAATGACATTATATTATAATAAACACTAGTGGGTAGTATGGGACAAGGCAGGGACAAGCAGACAGAAAACTGGCTTTGGAGGCAGGCAGTTCTGGATTTGAACTGGATTTGATCAGCTCCACCACTTACTAGCTGTGTGACTTCAGAAAACTCATGTAGCATTTCTGAACTTGTTTATTCATCTGCAAAACTGATAGTAATTGGAGATAGTAATACCAATTTCAGAGGGTTTTGAAAGATTGAAGGACATAACTGTGCATAGCAGGTGAAGAATTTCAATATACTCTTTCCTCACATGGCCAGGTTGTGGTATTGCCATCAAGAAAATAGGAAGGCAGGTTCTCTCCTGTTATTTATAAACCTGAGTCTGGTTCTCAGTTGCATTTTGGGAAACTGATTTTAGCAACATCTAGAGAGGATTAATGATTCAGACAAGATGAGCTAGAGGCAACTTTCGTCCCTGTAATTTTCCTTTTCTGTATTTTATTGCTGACTAATCTCTCTTCTGGTAGCCACATTCTTCCCTGAGTTATTAAACACATTTGATCAAGCTGCAGCAGGGACAAGGTTAAGCACTTGAGATTTGGAGTTAGGCAGCCCAGATTTGACTGCCTTCATCTCCACATGATCTTGAGTAGTACTAAACCGCATCAAGTCTCTATGAATACATTTAAAAGGCACAAAAGACAAGGAGAACCTTACTGACAGAAAGCTGTGCCACGATTAAATGATCTTGTAAAGGGTCTAACTCATGCCTGGCTTTAGGTAGGTGTAGATGGCTAATTTTATGTGCCAATTGTCCCAAGCTATGATGTCCAGCTATTTGGCTATGAAGCTATTTTGTAGATATGATTAACACCTACAAATCAGTTGATTTTAAAGAAAGGAGATTACCCTCAATAATGTGGGTCAGACTAGTCCAATCAGTTGAAGGCTTTAAGAGCAAAACAATGAGGTTTCTTAGAGAAGAAGAAATTCTGCCTCAAGACTGAAATTTCAGCTCTTGCCTGAATTTCCAGGCTGCCAGCCTGCCCTACCAATTTGGGACTTGCTAACCCCCATAATTTCACGATTTATTTCCTTAAAACAAATCGTAATTGAGATTTATCTCCTTAAAACAAATCTCTTTATAAATACACGTGCACCCACAAACTTATACAAACATACATACACACATACATGTGTACATCCTATTGGTTCTGTTTCTCTGGAGAATCCTCGCTGATACAAGATGCTAAATAAATAGAATAAATATGTTGATGTTGATGGTGTTTCCATTTCAGTCCAGTTTTGCTGGCCTTGTCTGGTTTCCTTCATCTCCAAGTTCTTGAGGGCATTTCACTTTAGTCTTCAAATATTAACAATAGCAAACTCCCAACAAATCTTAGTTCCCTCGCCCCTGGAATCTAAATTTCTTTCTATCTGACATTCCCTCCAGGACCTTGGAACTGCAGAAATTAGCTGCAGGGAAACAGGATGCAGTTGGCCAATCTCTTGATTGGCTTTCTTGAGAAAACTAAACATTCTTTAAACTTGAGGCCCCTTTTAGCAAGCAGGATCCTAGAGGAGAATTTACTACCCATAGCGGCTGCATGCCATGTTTTTGTAATGTTGACAAGTCAGACTATGCCGTGAATTTCTGAAAATAACTCAGTGTTCAGCAATTGTGAGAAAATATTATACTATACAATCCTATAAAAACATTACTTTTCTTTTGTTCATCAGTGTTAGCTCAGGTTATCGGCTTATTTTTTAAAAACTGCCACGGGTCTTCCTTCTTCAACATCAGTGTTAACACCACGCACATCACCAGCAGCAGCAGCAGCAGCAGCAGCTTGCATTTTCACAGCTTTTCCTTCAGAAGACCTCCAAGCATTTTAGAAAACATCATCTCCTTTATTTTTACAACTGTCCTGCCAGGCAAGCGGAGGACTAAAGAACTTGATCATGTCAAATCTGAAACAAAATGCACTTGGCATCTGTCTGGGTAAGTCCTTCACTATTCTGCATCCTTGGGAGAAAGGGACAGCTAATTTCAATGAAAAATGATCAAACTGAGCAAAATTACCAAAATGAACAAATTAATGAATTGGAAATATATGTGGTATGTACACTGTGAATGTGCTGTGCCTGGTATGCTAACTGAAGAGTTGAAAAACTATAGGGCTTAGGACCACTTTCTGCATCCATTTTATTAGGCACTTCATTGACAAATTAGTTGAAATGAAAAGGTGGCCTTTTGTACCTATGGTTAAAAAGATATTCTTGTGGGACTACTAAGAATCAGTCAGCAAATCCTAAAAAAATACATCAGTCATATTTTACATCACTTTTGTGCTCGAGAACAATGATTAAGAGAAACCTCAGAGAGTGCGTCTCTTAGTTAGTGCTCTGATAGTAAGAATAGAAAAGGAAGGGAAGAATGCACAGTGACAGCACAAATATATGTCAGCTAGGTTTAAAAATGCACTTTTTAAGAGAAGATTTCTTGTTCTTTACAAACCGAATGGTTTCGGGATACTCTTTGTAAGGTTGGTCCATCACAATGAAGGCATTTGGTGAATTAAGTCTACAGAGAGCAAAACAATTGGATATTTGAATTTGAAGCATGGTATCATTAATTTTAGGCAGTTGTTCAGATATTTTTAATTTTAAAAAATAATCTGTATATTGAAGAAAACTATATCACCTAAATAACCATCTCCAACAACCTCACACTGTGGAGCTATTCTTGAAATGAAATCACTGTGGTAAAATGAAATAGGCTGAAATGAAAGAGCACGATATCTGCGTTCTGAATCTCGAATCTGTCACTTGATAGTTTTGTGACTTTCGGTGAGTTACAGTCTTTCTGGGCCTCAGTTTCCTCAGCCATTAAATAGAGCTAATAACACAACTCAGGGCTTGTGAACATAAAATGTAAGTGACAAAGACACATTCCAAGTATAAGATATTAAAACAATCCACATCTCATGACAAATTTTTTCTTCTCATTGGCAAACTTTGATAGCATCTATGGTTGTTTCTCTTACCTGTGGACATAGATTTGCTATTAAAAAGCTATATCACTCCTGTATTAATTTTCAAAGACTGTCATAACAAATTATTGCAAATTCAGTTGCTTCAAACAGCAGAAATTTATTCTCTTACATTTCTGGAGGCCAGAAATTCAAAATCAAGGTGCAGGCTGGACCATGGTCTCTTGCAAGGCTCTAGGAAAGGACCCTTCCTTGCCTCTCCTGGAGGCTCCTGGCAGTCCTTGGCTTGTGGTTGCATTTCTCTCTCCACTCCATCTTCACATCACCTTCTCCTCTGTGAGTCTGTCTCTAGTCTCCCTCTGCCTCTCTCTTATAAGGATACTTATGATAGCCTTTAGGGCCCACCTGGTTAATGCAAGGTAAGCTCCTCTTCTCAGGATCCATGACTTACTCATATCTTTTTCCATATACATAATACTTACTCTTCTGCTATATAAGATAATAGTCACAGGTTCTGGGAATTAGGACATGTGTATATCTTTTTGGGTGCCACCATTCACCCAACTACACCTATTTCTGAAAACCACACCAGACCCAGCCTGTAAATTACACAGCCTTCTATTGTTCTTTGCTGAGACAACCAGGCAATTTTGCCAAGGGACCTTTGTTGACTGGACCAACGACCAGAGCCTGAGCCAGAAGCAGCCTAATGGAGAGATGCCACATTACATGGCAGCTGAGTGGAAAACTCCGAATCTTCCTTGCTTGAGGAGTTTGAGGATGGAGGCAGAAACCATCAGAGGGGAACATTTGTACAGACCTAGCTGGGGTCGCCAAACTGAATCTTGGCATGAGTTGTGTCAGCCCAGATGCCTTTTTGAAGTTCACCTGTTCAGAGAGCCCCTTTTCTAATTTGCACCAACACTTATGTGCTACGTATGGCCCAGAATAACAGAATGGCTGAGCACCAGAACAGAAGAGTTGGGATTTTTCCAATAATATCCCATTACTTAAGACTTCTCTGGCTAGTTTACTTATATCCTTGGGGATATAAAGCAAAGTATGGAGTATATAGGCCACAGATTATTCATGTATTCAGTAAATGTGTACCAAGCACCTGCTCTGGAATACAGCAGTAAATAAAACAAAGATTGCCAATTCTCCTGGACCTTACATTCTAGCTGGGGAGATAATAACTAGGCAAAATATGTACTTTCAAAACTGGGAAAAGGAACAAAGAGTATGTGAGGGACAAAGGGTGGGGAATTTTCTAAAAGCATTGGTTTTACCCACATATACTATATGCAGAGATGGAGGCTTTAATATGAAAAACTAAAACAGTCTAATGACTGGGCAGGATAAAACACGAGTCTTCAAAGACTTGGGAGTGGGGAGCTGCAACAGTCCACTGTGGGCTGAGCTCCACATCCCTGAGGGAGCGCATTTCCTCTCCTATGTAATTGCTGGTATTTTGGTGGAAAGTTTTGGAAAACACAGACTTAGGGCTACCTGAGTACTTTCCAGGGTACCCTTCATCCGGAAGAGCCTAAAACAAAATGCACGCCCAAGCTGTTGCCTCCACAAGACCTACTTGATCCTGTATTGATAAGGAGACTTTGGCATATTTTACGTCAGTACCCCATTCCTCCTAAGTTACAAACACTCAGCCCCTGGTAGACGTAACCAAGGTGCCATCTTACATCATGCTGCCACTTAAAATCTGTATAAGTATCATTTTCAGCTACCATCCCACACCCTGTGGGAAATACAAAGTTCTCACTGGGAAATTTTAGAATTCCTAGAGATTTCTCCTTAGCAACCAGGGGCTCCAATTTCTAGCTTCCACGCAATTCTCTTTCTACATTTCACATCTTGTGGCTGTACTTTTATCTTTGTCCTGGTGCCTCCTCTATACCACACCCCCAGCTTCTCGTATACACACACACTCCATCCCACATGTAAAGACACCTATTGAAAATATATTTATTGGAGAAGAGGAGATTGTGTTATGGAAATTTTCAGGATACAACTTAAAATTGGTTATTTGCATTCTCTATTCTTAATCAGTCTTTGAATAATTTTGTCACCTTGAGATCCAAATTTTCACAATCTGACCCAGCATTCCCTACTTCCCCTTCCTATTATAGCTTGTCTGCTCTTCAGTGCTGCTCTCTCCAAAAAGTCTGTTCATTTCTCAGAACAATTTAACTGTTTCTCTATTGCATCCTTCTAATCTAAAGCATTATCATATAACTCATCTCAGTCAGAAGAAATTAGTTGTTAAATTTTTTTTCTAACGTGCCTTTATAAAGAAGCTAGACAAATGTAAACTGTGGCAAATAATATTGTGACCTCTTATTTCCCTGAGATAGTAGAAAAACAACATGGGTCTTACCATCTTCACTACCACCTCCACCACTACAGCATTTTTTTAAATGAGACAGTCATATATGCTCATCTCACAGTTCTTCAGCTAACAAAGGGAAACAGGAGGACAATGCATATTTTCACTTGATTTGGCCTACCTTAATGACAAGGGTAATTTGAAGTTGAGCACTTTTGTGCTAAGAGGAGTGCCCAACAGGCAAATGGCTCATTAATGGCTCCAGTCCTTTAGCCAGTCCTTAGGCTTAGGAAGCCCAAGTACACCATCTGAAATGGAAAATAAAGAGCAACTCAGTCTGTTCTGCAAATATGCAAACATTTGGCATCCTTTACAGGCAGAGCTGTGGTATGGTATGGAATGGCTAGGAAAAGGTCACTCATTTTCCATTTACATGTAGATTTCACTATCTCTAAGAATTTTTTGTTCTCAAGATGATTGTGTGTGTGTGTGTGTGTGTGTGTGTGTGTGTGTGTATCTACACACCTGTGCATGCATGTTTGCAGTGCTGATGGCTACCCACTGGACACTCAAAGAAGTAGGAGAACTGTCAGAAACTCAAACTAGTGGAAACTCTTGAAGAGACTAAGCCTAAATGTCCACATTCATGCTGGGAGTGCCAAAGATCATGAATCCTGACCTCCTGGGGCCTCCAGGACATTGTTTTAGACTTATTAGCCCTAACTTGAGGAAATGGGCTGAAGGAAATCCTGGGGTGAGACAAATCCTGGCTCGTAGATAGCATTTCCAAGAGATGGATGGAGATAAGGAGGCATAGGTTGTAGGAGGCTCTCTGTCAGCAGAAAACAAACCTGATCACGTGAGGAGGAAAAGAAAAGCTAGGAATTGTGGTATGCTTTGGTAAGAGGCTCAATATCCCTCACATATTTCCCCCCACCTGCATTTTCATTCCTTTTTTTAATCCCTGCCAAACAGTAAATCTGAGAATCAACCATTTCTGCAGTAGTGTGGTGGACAAAAGACAAGGCAGTAAAAGGACCTCTATTTTGCCCCATCTTCTCCCTTCTGCTGGGCTCCTGAGAAGGAATCAGCACTAAGAGATGGTGCCAGGAATTTGGGGCATGAAAGGCAGTGAAAGGAACTGAGCAGTGGCCCCTGAAAAGTCAGACGTGATGAAAGGGTGCAGGAGATGTGGATGAGCAACTGCCAGGAGATGACTCAAGAGGGACAATGTCCGGGGGCGGATGTGGCTCAAATGGTTGGGCAGCCGTCTGCCATATGGAAGGACCTGGGTTCGATCCCCGGGACCTCCCGGTAAAATAAAAAAAATATGCTCTGTGTGCCGGTGAGCCGCCAGGCCCCGGGAGCCATGCAGCAAGATGATGACGTAACAGGAGGGAGACGCAGGGGAGAGAAAAGACGAGATGCTCGGAAAGCTCCAAAAACCAGGAACTGAGGTGGCGCAGGTGGCAGAACACCTCTCTCCTACATCGGAGGTCTCCAGGATCGAATCCTGGTGAAGATTGGAGGAGGAGGAGGATGAGAAGAGATGGCAGGAAACAGACAGAGAATTACCCAGCAAATGGACACAAAAAACAGCAAATGGGGAAGGGGGCGTTTAAAATGGATAAAGTAAATAAATAAATCTTAAAAAAAAAAAAAGAGGGACAATGTCCAACTCCTCTCACCCCCAATAGATACCAAAGAAAGTGACCTCTGAAGGGATGGGAGGCTGATGCTTGGCTTCCCACAGATGAAAGATCTTGGAGGACATTTGACACTCCAGGTGCATCAGCAAAGTCCACTTGAAAGCAAAGGACATTGCATTGTATTAATGTAAAAGAAAAGGAAAGGAAAGGAACATTCTTTCTCTAATGCCCATCTTTAGACACATCCAATTCAGAGAAAGGAAACAGGACTTCTTTGGGAAGTGCAATTTTGGAGTTGAACTCTTGAAGATATTTTGGAAGTAAGTAGTAGCTATGACTTTTAATAATATTAATTTCTCACAGTAGTCGACAGTTTTCCAATTTAGAAGGGACTAACATTTGCAAAATTGTATTGCTTTAAAAAGGTACAGATCTGGCAAAACTGAGAATGATTACTTTGCTCACTGAGGAGGTACTTAGAGGAGACTTGCACAGCCTCCTGTCTCCTGCTGTTCTTTTCTTAACTCTACATGCAAGTGGGCATATAACATTTTAATCCATATCAGACATGCCTCCTTTTGGCTCTTTAGACTCTGGTCGACAATTTGGTTTTAGACAGCAAGTTCATGCCTTCAGCTAATCAAAAAACTTATTTCTGGCTTTTCTGAAAAGAAAATAACCACCATGCTTTTGTTGAAAATAATATCATGGAACTGTAATTATTTTCTAGCACAGAGGGGCACATGAGCAGGCATTTTGTAAAATATGTCCACTATAGTAGTGTATTGGTCAGCCAAAGGGGTGCTGATGCAAAACACCAGAAATCTGTTGGCTTTTATAAAGGGTATTTATTTGGAGTAGAAGCTTACAGTTACAAGGCCATAGAGCGCAAGTTACTTCCCTCACCAAAGTGTTTTGCCACGTGTTGGAGCAAGATGACTGCAAGGGATCAGGCTTCCTGGGTTCCTATCGTCCCAGGGTTCATTTCTCTCCAGGCTCAGCTGTTCTGCTCTCTCCCGTATTTAGTTCCCAGGCTCCAGGATCAAAACGCCACTCTCTGCTCTGCAGTGTGGTTTTCTCTGCGAGTTCCCGCCCACCAAGGGGGTGGTGACTCAACATCCTACTGACGTGGCCCAATCAAAGCCCTGATCATAATTTGACCATGCCCAGAAGAACAGACCAGTTTACAAGCATAATCCAATATCTATTTTTGCAATTCATAAACAATATCAAACTGTTACAAGTAGTAATTCATCAAGCAGTCCAAGAGTAGAGGTTCCCCAAGATGTTGCTAGGATATTAGGAGTACCCTGTGCCATGCTTATTATTCTACTGACAAAATTTCATTCTGACCTATTATTTAATGAAGAAAAGGCCATTTGATAAAGCAGAATAGAAGGACTAGTTTATAGCAGCAACAGTTTTTCCTATCTTAATCCCAGATGTCTACTTTCCCATTTTTCTTATACATGTAAGGATGCTCTGGAAAGAAGAAAGAAATCTCCGGTCCTTCCATGAGCCACAAATTTAGTATGGAATTCCTTGATCTAATCCAAATATCATATCGATGCTCAAGAAATTTGATGCTCAACATAATTAGATAGGATTTTAATAAGAGTAACTCACCTGCCACAGGATGAGGGACGGGATCAGAGGGAGAATAAAATGGAGAGACCAAGCTGGTGACACTCAATGACCACAGCCTACAGGAGGGACACTGGAGGCAGAGTGGATCCCACAGTATTCTAACAGCTCAATGACAAGAAAGCTTCAAATAGCTGAAAGGAGGCCCCATAGAAAGTCACCTTATTACCAATTAATCACAGAAACCCCGAAAGTATCATATTTGACCCTTAAGACTAAAGGAGAAAAGTCTTACCTTAGGAATTCTTTAGCCTCATGAAAATCCCTGGTGGTTTAGCTCAAAAGCCAGAAATATTTGAAAGGAATACTATCATCTATCTATCAATCATTGATCTTCCTACCAACTTTTTCACACTGAAGAAATTTACTGCTATGTAAAAAATTCAGAAGAAAATCCAGATTTGCTTTTAGCAAGAGTCATTTTTTTTAAAAGAGTCTTTATAAAAAGTCTTTGTATAATTTATTGTACAAGCAAAATTAGGACTTGTTTTACCAAAGCATTGGTATCTAAACATTTTGGCTAATATATTCCTATAAGTGTCATTTAAATTATATCAAAATATATAAAACAACTGGGTTGAAGTAGACTTTTAAAAGTACTTATTTTAAGACTTAAAATGTTTAAGTATGCAGCCCCAACCATGAATGTTTATTTATAAATTGTACATTTGTACCATTTGCTAATATAGCAAACCTAATATAAAACAAATACAGAACTAGAAAATTTTGAATGACAAAATAAAAAATAAACATTAAAAGATCAAACATTTTCTTCCTTTACTCCAATGGATGGTCTTTTGTGGACCCCACTTGGTTGCCCCCTGTCATAATGAACACCTCTTTGATTTCTGGTTATCTGAGCTCCTATCTAACATTAATGTACTGGAAATATAAAAGTGATCATCTTATTTTAGCTGGCTAAGTACACAGCAATCCAAATGTGGTTTATGCTATCTTTCCAAAACTCTTCATAGAATTCCTTTACAATAATGATATAATAAAAATCTCTGCCTTTTCTTACTAATACTTTTCCAGAAAAAGGACTCCTCCAAAGACTTCAGAAGCTACTTCAACATTTGCTTAGATGCAGTTGCAAATCTCTCCATTCAGAACACTTGCTTTTGCTGCCTTTTTTTTTTTTTAATGGCACATTGTGTTCCACTTTTGTGGATTTATTTTGTTTTCATTCTGTCTACCTCAAAACAAATTTAAGCCTCCAAGGGCAGGCAGGGTCTTCCGTGCCTCTCAATTGTCCGCATGCAGTGGGTGATATTAGAGTAATGTTAACTTGGTTCTTCAGAGGAGGAGAATAATTCATGATCTCACTCCAGTCAGGGAAAGCAAAATAACTTTAATGGTGTCAAACAAATCATGGTGGCCTTTATTCATAATGCATTGTCTTGAAAGGCAGCTTTGCTGCAAATATATATATGTATATGCCACAGAGTGGATGAACAACAAAACAAGCCAGAGCTCATGACAAAATGCCTTGGCAGAGTCTACTGACCACACCCTGGGCCCTCCATGGAGTAGGAAAAGGGCTGCTCGCTTCGAATCAAAGCAGCTCAGGAGACTGTGAGGAAGAGCAGAGTATTGCCTCAGTGCTTGTCAACGCTCACCTGGGGAACATGTGGCCACCAATCCCTAAATGGAAGCTCAGAACCTCTGAACCTTCCTTCTACAAGAGCTGTGAAGGTCTGAAGCTGTAACTGGTATACAGATTCACATGCAGGATATTCAGAATAAGAAAGCAGGACTACACAGAGCATTTTGAAGTCACTGTGGGTTATTTCTCCAATAAGGCAATGGGCTATTTACTGTAAAAGATTAAGTATTTGGAGAAAAAAAAGTATTACATTGCAATGGACCATGAAGTTTAGTTTCTCAGTGCTGGAAGGAAACTTTTCTGCCCAATCTCTTTGTTTTGTTTTTTCCCAAACCCTTTTATTTTATAGATGAGGAAGCTGAGGGATGAAATGATTTTTCTGAGGTATAAAAACAGCTAGTGGAAGAGTCAGGATTAAATTCGAGGCAGAAAAACATAACAAGAGCCAACACCAAGAATTAATCTATTTTACATTTGGCTCTTAGTGTTTTGGAGTATATCAGGGTCAAATAGATGGGGTGGGGTAGGGGTAGAAAAAGGACCAGAAGGAATGTGTTAATTTTCCAAGTCACTTCAAGATCTAGACATATTTATACATTTTATTTTTTAATTGCAAAAGTATTACATTTGTGGTAGCGAGTTACACCACAGAATTGCATTTTAAAAATCTAACATCAAAAGTAGTCACTGTAAACAGTTACACATGTAACATAAATAAATTCACACATTTTTCTAATGTTAACATGATATGTGCACATGTTTGCATGATATATATATGTGCTTATATATGTAAATGAAAATACAGGGGTTTGTTTTTTTTTCAAAAATGGGTGTATACTAAGCATACTGCTCAGTAATTTGCTTTATTCACCTAGCAATAAATCTCAGACATCTTCCCACACCAGCAGTGCAGAGATCTGCTTCCCTCTTTTTAATGACAATATCCTATTCCATGGTATGTATGTACAATTATTTAATGTACTGTTGTTACAGAAAATGACACCCTCAACATCTGAACCCTATTCCTTTATGATGGTATTTCTGCAGGTCACGTAACTAGAAATGGGATTGCTATTGTAACAGGACTAGAAAGGTGTTTTGCTTTGTTTTGTTTTGTTTTGTAGAGGAGGAGGGAAGGGATTAGATTTTTTTCCCCATGCATTCAAGTACCATTTTTTAGAATCTTCTGCTAATCACTAGATTGCACTCCTGGTAAAGAATTCTTTTGCCTTCTGAGGCCACTTTTAAGTTTGCTTTATTGTAGGGTGTGTTTTTTTTTCTCATTTATATTGAAAACCAAGATATAAAGCATTTTTTAAAAATGAGTAAAAGGGGGACAGAAATGAGTGTCAGTGAATATTCATTTTCTCATTGTACAAGTCTATGGAGATGACTTCAACTTCTATTTTCAAAATATGACATGGTTATGACCTTTGAAATTAAAATATTAAATTGTGATGAAAACAGTTTTACATCATAGACCTTAAAACGAAAGAGTTAGAAAGAGTCAAAGATAGAGTATTTGGTGATTTCCAACCGACCCTGTCCTTCTTCACCACCTACTCCTCCCTTCGTATTTCCCGAACATCCCTAACACCAAGTTTAAAAATCATTTCCATGTGTCAGGTTTCAGGCACACCCCTCAGCCAGCAGCAGTTACAAAAGTAATCTCACTTCTACTCAAATATGCCGTAGGAATGGCTTTATCTTATTCTATTAATACTTTACATGATTCAAAGTTGGAAAGACTTTCGAGTGAAGACAGGGAGCATATTAGCATTTACCAGAGCGCCTGCGTGGCGAGCACACCATCACCTCTTTGGTTCTTCACAAACAACCCTCCCAGCCAGGACCTATCAGCATCTCCTCAGTGAACCCAGAGCTTGCTCCGGAACCTTACACAACTAGTAAGTGATGGGTCAGGACTGTAAACCCAGATTTTCTGACTCTAAAATCCATGCTCCTTCCATTTTCAGTTTTGCCTTTGTAATTGTTCATCTGGTCCCCTTATACAATACAGATGGAAAAACAGCCCACAGCATGTAGGTGACTTGCTGACGGCCACACAGCTAGCAAAATTTCTGACCTCCAATTTGTCATTCTTCTCACGACTTACTGGGGCGAGTGAGATTTTGCAACTGGCATTAAATCTTACTAACTCTGAGCATTGAAACAGGTTTCTAACTCTTCATGCTGCTTGGGAGTAACTGTGCTCCTACTCACGTGGAGGGGCTGGGTTTCTAATGCGGATGTGACTGACATCCAGTCATTCCCTCCCTGCAAAGGCTCGCCTCCTCTCCACCGCCTGAGCATAAACCACAGTTGTATTTTGCATGCCTCTTTCCAGTTTTACTGCAAAATTGAAAACCTGAAAATGTCCAACATCAATCTTAAATCCACACATGGAAAAAGAGCAAGGAGAAAGAAACGGATCCTGGCCTGGCTAGTATTGCCCATATGCTCCAAAGACCTGGACTTTTAATTTTATAGCCGAGATGGAAATATGGTTCTCCGTACCAGTGAGGAGGAGAGAGGACTCAGCAGTGGCGTCCGAAAAATTTTCGATGATAGACCCCAATGTCATTGAAGATGGACCCAAGATCTTCAGTAATTAAGAATACAACCACCATTTTCTGGAACTTTCTGAAGAGACTTTCTGACTGAGACTTCATGTTTCATAGAATTTTTATAAATAACTGCTGAATGAATGGTAACCTCACCTAGGTTCCCCTCAGTTTGATTTTACCTTTAGTTAGTATTACTAGATTTGAATTGCAGCAACTTCTACATTAGATATACATACTGCATAATTTCGCTATTAGGAATTTATGGACTCTAAAAGGGCTCCGTTTTATTTAAACTGTTCATCAAAATGTACAAAACTAAGTGAGCATAAGTAGAATTTACTATACATACTTAGAGGAACTAAATAACTGACTCTCTCTTTCCAGTTAAAGACACCAACTTGAAAAGTGTGACTACTTTTTTCCCCCAGTAAATCAGAGATGATAATTGAAGTAGTAGTCTTTCATTTACATCTGCAAGGAGGTCAAAGAAAAATGATAGAATTTTCAGTTTTCTTTTTTAATTGTGGTAAAATATACGTGAAATAAAAATCATTTTAACCACCTTATGTGTAAATTTCACCACTATTTCCAGACTGTTTTCATTATCCCAAAACAAAATTAATCCTCATTTAGCAATAGCTACCCATTCCTTTCTCTCCCCAGCCCTGGGAACTAGTATGCTGCTTTCTGTCTCTACGAATATACTTATAAGTATTTCTTATATAGGAAATCATACAATATTTGCCCTTTTGTGTCTGGCTTATTTCACTCAACATGATGTCCTCAAGGTTCATACATGCTGTAGCGTGCCCCAGCACTTCATTTCTTTTTACAGCTGTGCGGATATTCCATACTTTGTTTATCCAGTCATCTGTTCGTGAACACTTGGGTTGCTTCCACCTCATGGCCATTGTGAATAATGCTGCTATGAACATTGGTGTGCAAACATCAGTCCAAAGCCCTGCTTTTAATTCTTTTGGAAATATACTTAGAAGTGGGATGGCAGGGTCCTCTGGTATTTCTGTGTTTAGCTGAGGAACCACAAAATTGTTTTCCACAGTGGTTCAGTTTTGTTTTTGTTTTTGTTTTTGTTTTTTGAAATTTATTCTCTACAAATATTTCCCAGAACACATCTATGCAGCAAAATATATTCTGTATTTTCTATTCAGTGAAAACAGATTTTTATCTGACAATTTTAAAAGCAAAGCATTACCTTACGTGGGCTTAGGTAAGTAAGGTCATGCGCAGGGTAACTCCTTTTATGAGAGCTTTTGGAAGAATCATTCTGAGGACTTTGACTGTAGGGACTCTTTTCTCATTGTCTTTCCTCCCACATGGAATGAGCTGAAAGATATTCACGAAAGATTGACTAGGGTCAATTTTCTATGGGTAAAAACAACAGCAACATCAATATTTCAGGGTCTGAAAAAGCATGGCCGTTCTCTTGCCTTGCAAAGATTGTTAGAAGTCATTGCATTTTAATGAATTCAAAATAACACAAGCGATTTTGGAGCTGTTTGGCTTCTGGAAGTGCAGAGATGAATCAGATTTTCTCATAACTTACATTTGAGGAAACTAGATCTGATACCCTCCCTCTATAGACCTGCGGCGGCATGAAGAACAAGTAACTGGTGATCTTCTCATCCCGGTCCTGGTGGACTCCTGGTTTCCCAGGCAGTTTCAGCTGTCACAGTTGCTTAGAGTTTACTGAGCTGTTTTTAGTTACTCATTCAAATATTCATAAGAAGCGAGGACTGCAGCTGGCTGTCTGGTAACAACTTCATTCTCGGCTCACACTAAGCTTGTCCTTGTGGACTGCTTCTTTCGACCCAGGTTGGATTTTATGCAGTCACATGGCCTTTCAAAGATAGTGGAATTTCCTTGGGAGTAGGCAAAAGAAAGATGTTCCATCTTTTATCTTTGCTTGGCTGGATGATGAAAATAATTGCAGAAGACAGTTATGGATTATCAAAGAGACAAGTGAAATAATCAAACCTATATCAAGCACTGCTTTGTATTACCCAAGAAGGCAGATCCCTTAATTATTTACCTCACGAGACTGCATATACCTCAGGAAATCCTAAGATGGCAACATGTTAGTAAAAATATTTACTCAACAGTATTGTTCTTGGATACGGTAATGAAGATAAGCATAATCTCTTGATATGTTCTTGGAAGAAACCAATGGACTGTACCATTTCTTAGCACAGTAAAAAAAAAAATCCCTTCATTATGATCTCTCTATTATTTAATTAAAACTCTGGTTCAGTAAACCCTTTGCATAGACAAATTTTACAGCTTAATCTGAGACTAATATCTAATACATCAATCAGCTACAGTAATACATGAATTACTACAAATAACAGTACATAGTATACAAAATGCAATCCTTTAATTAAGCTATGACAACTGTACACTGTAATTTTACATTGCTGCAAAAAAACTTGTCAATCAACATACATTTCTAAAATAACATTATGCTTTGACATTTAAACTTCAAATTATTCTGACTTAATGTACACCATGTTTAGAGAAGGGATCAATTTTTTGCCAATTTATTATTTATGTTAAATAATGCTCTTTTTATAGGAAGAAATCTAGGGCTTTTTTTTTTTCATTGAATTTGCAAGTCTTTTCTTTTTTTTAAGACTAACTTACATTTACATTGTTTTTTTCAACATGAATACACACTATAATGCTCCTGAGACCTTTTGTATATTCTAAAAAGACCAAACAGGCAAATTCTATATTACCTCATTTAGACTAGGGGGAAAAAAACAGCCCTGTCTGAAGCAAAGCAAAAGGAATTTCAGTCTCACAGCCACTGCCAGATAAAAACCTGGAAAAGACCATTAATCTCATTTGTTTGCCTTACAGCAACACTCGTTATCACGTCAGTTAAGGAAGTGCCAACATTTATACCAGAAATTACATATCAGCAAAATTAGTCTGGAAAAAACTGAAGCTCCTATACTATAAAATATATATTGCTGAGGTCTTTATGTATTGGTATGGAGAAGGCAGATGTCATGAATGCATGATAAAATAAATAACTGAGGAATGCTTGGCAGGAACTGTAATATTATATTAATTCCTAAATGAAGTACCAACATTTTCAAATATATGATATAATGCTTTATCCTTTATAGGTAGATTTGCTTTTCCCGACATGTTTCTTCCATCTTTGTACGGAGAAAGTATATGAAAATGTAAATATTCACCAATTCCTGTTACTCTTTTTAACACCTTCGTGCATAAAAGCAGTCTCCATAGTACATATCAAAAGCAAAGTGGATTGTAGAGGAGCCATGTGTTAACAGTATGCCGAACTTTAAAGGGAGGCAATAGAAAGTAAGACTCCATTAAAACAAAACAGTCCATATGCTCTTCCATGGAACTTAGATAAGAGATCTGAGAAGTGTCTTACTCACTAAATGCAAAAATTAATTTCAAGCATTAGAAGAAACAGAATCTTTGAGCTTTAGTAGAGTTTTACCTTTTATAAATACATGTACTGTAGTGCAGCTATTATTCACACTATGAAAGGCAGCCCTTCCTCCCTCACCAGCAATGAGATATCAAAAGGAGAGTCCAAAAAGCTCATCCATGTCTGAAGGTAGAGAGAGCACTTCCAAAGGGGAGCTGTCAATGCCAGACTGCTGGATAAATGCAAGATGATGATGAGTTTAATGATTTTAAGAATGTCATCTCATGTAATAGTCATATTAATCTAGCAAGGTAAAATCTATTATCTCCATTTTATAAATGGGAAGACTGGGGTTCAAGGATATTAAGTGAAATGTCCAAGATCATACTCCTAGCAAGTAGCAGAGTGAAAATTCACACCCCAGTTATTGAAGTGCAATCCCCACACTCCTTTCACTACACAAAACTGCTTCACAATTAGAGGTGATTGAATTAATAGTTAGCGGACACTATCTTGTCCTCTGGGACTTGTTGAGAGAACAACTATTTCAGTAATAAGACACTTGTCAAAGAGAACCTATATATAAATGTCACCCAAATGAAAGTAATTTTTAAGAAAAAAGGAGATAAGGTGCTGCAGGCAAGGGAGCATCTAAAAATGGGAAGAGAGAAGAACCTGGAAGAAAAGACTTCAGAGCAGAGTGAGGAGATACAGTAGCGTTACACAAATCCCT
>JAQZBX010046593.1:0-20726 GCA_029593785.1 Cabassous unicinctus | reverse complement strand
AAAAAAAAGTAAAATCTTGGTACTTTGTATCTTACAAAAGATATAATTATTTGTAATGTCACTGGAACATTTAAAAATTGATCATGTATTTGGGTCACAAAGTAAACTTAAATCCCTTAACATGTAAAGATTTCAGTGCTACATTCAGAGATCATAACAAGATAGCAAAATATCAAAAGGTGAGCAAAAGACTAAATAACACACTCAGAATCAAAGTGCAAATAAATATTTTAATTACAAACCATCTAGAAAGTAACAAAAAGGAGATAAGTTCTCTAAACCCAAAGGCACAGAGATAAAGCTGTTTTCAAAGAAAATTTAGATTCTCAAATGCCATTGTTTTAAGAACACTAAAATCAAATAAGGCAGGCATTCAACTTAAGAAACTTGAAAGAAATAGTAAAAGGGAATTAATAAAGAGTAAATGCTGAACTTAGAGACAAATACAAAATTAATGCCTAGTTCTTTGAAGAGAATAAAATGCATAACCCCCTAACAAGTTTAAGAAAAAAAAGAGCAAAAGCAAAAATATGCATTAGGAATGAGAAAGGGGCTTATTGTCATGGATACCAAATAAATTAAAACAATATTACATATAATTTTGTGCAATAAACCTAAGTTTTAGATGAAATAAATAATTTCCTAGCAAAGTACAAAATATCAAAACTTAGAGAAAAGGTTAAAAAAAAAAAAAGCTGAATAGAACAGCAACTGCAAAATATTCTAGAAAACTAAAGAACTTCTGTTTTTAAAAGGCTTGGGGGGAGTGAGGAGGCCTGGGAGGTACAAGCCCAGATGGTTTTCTAGTTGATTTCTCTTTAATCTTTAAAAATTAGATATTTCCTTTATTATGTAATTGGAACCACTGAAAAGGGTGAAATTCTTCTTAAGTCATTTTACTTAATACTATTAACATACTATTAACATACTATTAACATCAATACCTGATACAGTACAAATAAGTAAGAAAACTATAGACCCATCTCAAGTCTGCAGTTATTTAAAAAAAAAAAGTAAATAAAATATTAGCAAATCAAATCTAAGCTTGATATCCAAATCCAACATATCAAAAGAATACCACACCATAACAAATTAAGGTTTATTCCAGGAATACAAAGATGATCCAGTATTGGGAAATCTAACCACTGTAATTTATTACACCACAAAGGAAAGGCAAAAGATCACAATTATATCATGCCAAAAAGGCATTTAATAAAATTCATCAACCTCTTCCAATAAAACTAAAAGACACATGGATATATACTACTTAAATATGATAAATTATATTTACCAAAACATAACAGCAAACATATTCAATGCTAAAACACTAAAGGCATTTTTATTAAAACCAGACAGTAATGCCCTTTTCCACATAAACAAAAGTATCAGCTAACAAGGATGAATATCTACACATATACAAGGGCATTTATTGCAATTTTGTTTTAGTGGAAATACAAAACAGAAAGAAAAAAAAACACAAAACAAAATGAGAAAACATGATTGTCCATCAACATGAGATGACTAAATTATGGTACATCCATATTATAAATTAGAATTTTAACTCTTATTTCAATGACTGCACCTTAACTGACCTAAAGTGATATCCACTTTGAGAAAAATAAACAAATATTTTACAGAATACTATGTAAAAACACTACTTTGATGAATAGCATGATCTCATTTTTATAAAAACCCAAAACTATATTGTATGTGTGTGCATATTTTATATTTTGAGAGAGAGAGAGAGAGCGCATAGTAAAGAGTGAGTTTTTATACACATCTTTTATTTTTCACTTGCATTATTTTTTAATTGTTTTTATTTTTGTTAAAGAAACTTTTAAAGAGACAAAAAATTCTTTTCTGATGGCACAAAGTACCTTCTAGGCACAGAAAATTTAGAAGAAGAGATTCTCTGTGTATTATTAGTGTGGGGGAAGGTAGGAAGAGAGTACATTGCAGCGGGGACCTCAGATCAAAGTAGGTTTGAATCCTGACTTCACTTAGTAGCAAGTTACTTAGTCCCTGAGCCTCTGTTTCCTCATCTGTAAAATGGGGATAACAACTCCTACCCTTGACTAGCTTGTTATAAGGATGAAATGTTTGCATTTAGCCAGCAAAGTAAGTCATCACTAGTGCCCCTGGCTTCGCTACTTCTAAACACAAGTCAAGGTTTTGTATAAATTCTTTTTCAACGCTCCTGCTCCTGACAGTGCAAGTCAGTCAAAGGTGACCTGAAAACGTTGGTGACCCTCGGCTGTCGTCTTGGGAGTTGATCACAACCACAGCACCAGCCTTCAGGTTGTCCAACTGGTATGTGAGAAGCAGCAACTTCTATCAAACACTCACAGGTAAACTGCTGGCAGAGGCCAGGGATTGCCTGGAGAAGCTCACTTAAGGCTCCTTTGAACAGTGAGAAAAAGGACAAATGTAGCACTGGTAGAGCTCTCTACTTCCAAGACTCCTCAGGTTTCCTCCTAGATGGAAATGCAGATCGAAAACATCAAGAAGAGCCCAAGCTACTGCTTCCAAACTGCCTGGATTAATTAAGGGTCATTAGAAGTAGAAAAGAAACAGGAAAAGTTTGAGACCCGCTAACCTCCCACTCTTGCTATGGATCCCATTCTGTAAGATAATATTATAATTAAGAACAAAATATGAAAAAGGCAAAAGTATAAACAAGGAAGGGAATTAAATTATGTATTAAAAATACATTTAGGGAGCAGATGAGGCTCAAGCAGTTGAGCGCCCACCTCCCACATGGGAGCTCCTGAGTTTGGTTCCCAGTGCCTCCTGAAAAATGAAAAACAAACAGGCAGGACACAGGATAGAGCCAACTCCGGGAAGCTGATGTGGCTCAGTGGTTGAGATCTGGCTTCCCACATGCGAGGTCCCGGGTTTAATCCCCAGTGCCCCGGTACCTCCAAAACAAACAAAAAATTACATTTAAATTTTCAGGGAAAAAAAAAAGGAAACCAAGGTTTCCCTGAGAAATTTGATGGCAGGGAGGACTGGGATGGGTGTAGCACTGCCATGTCAAAAAGGAGGCGGGAAGGCAGGGAAGCTACTTGTATCTAAGCTCCTTGCAATGAAGACCCAGTCAAGGGTGAAAAGGAGAAACATCTCAGCTTATACTGAAAGTATCCCTTTCTCTGTTACAGAAAGAACTTATATACAAGAGAGGTCTCCCAGCTCACTTCTTTCTATCTCACATTTTACAAGATACTTGTTTCATGGTCTAGATAATATCATAAAAAGGAAATAAAACTATCCAAAAGGAACATTAATTCACCATGCTTTGGTTAACAGGGAACTCTTCCCAATCCCCTCCCAGATGATAAAGGAAAGTAACTTAAAAAGAAAACTAAAACTAAACGAGATAATTCAAAAGTTTCTTCTTTTACATAAAATCCAATTAACCATGTAAATAAACTCTTGGGGGAAAAAAAAATTTGCTTTAAGAGCAGGAATTTCTATCAAAATTTACCTGATCCCCCAGCTCCAAACATCTCTTTCATCTCATCTGACTAACTGATTTACTGCTATTTTAGGTTTTTTCTTATTGAATGTTTGATATTGATTGTAATAATACATTTTAATTAAAATCTAATTACATATCATTTCCAATACCTCAAAGTAAATTTAGTATTATATACATCACTAGTTTAAGCTATATTATTCCACATAAAATATATTTAGGGGATAAAACAAGCATGCTTTCATTAATAAACACTCCATTCCTTAAAATGAATTTAAATAAAACTAATCCAAAGACAGGAAGACCAATCAGCTAGCAGAGTCACATACTGTGAGCTTTCACAGTTATATGTCCTGATTTTGTCTAAAATGACCTGGTTTGGGGTTCAGAAAATAGTCATAAACGCCAACAGACCGCAGATGAATGTTTTGTTGAAAGTGTCTCCTTGTCAGGGAAGGTCAGAGGCTGGGGGTCGGGTGCCTGAGCTGTTGTTGTAGGCTTGGGACTGCCACAACTCAGTTGAAACCAAATCATTCAACATAGCACCCAAAGAACCAGGACTACACAAAATTCTGCTTGGAGGAAAGACATATCCCAATGCTCTAAAATCCCCATGCAAACAAACACTGACATGTGCTGACAAAACTAACAGTAAAGAGTTGAGATGATGTAAGAGGAGTATACAGGAAAGATTGGTTTGGGCTGGGGAGGGGCAAGAGGTAGAAGCAGCCCACGCAAACCACAGCATGTATCCAAACAGTTGTGTTATTTTGTCTTCCTGTGGTAGGGTCATTGAGCAGAATTTCCTAGTTTTATCTTATTCATAGGGAATTTCTCACAAATCCAACGTGAAGGTCTCCCACAAAGGACTTAGGGGCACTGGTCAGAGCATAAATTATAAATTGTCTGGAAAGCAATTTGGCAATATAGGTCAAGAGCCTTAAAATCATGCCTTTCCTCAGAAATTCTATTTCTAAGCCTAAGGAAACAATTTGAAATAAAGGACAAAGATTGAGGTACAACCATGTTCACTGCAGTCTTACTGAGAATTATGAAAAAGTAGAACCTCTGAGTAACAGTTAGGTATGTTATGGTACCTTCCCACCATGTAACTTTGCATAGCCATTAAAACAAGGGTTTTTAAAGGGTATATGGCACAGACATTTTAAAATGCCAAGATATATATATTTATTTCTTGGCATTTAAAATGTAGAGGGAAATATACTCAACTATGCTTCATAAAAGAGTTATATAGAGAGAGCTTTTCTGTTTTGTTTTTTCCACCTCAAATTCTTTATCTTCCAGAGTTTTAGCTCTACTTGTTGAATAGCTTTTGGCAATTAAAAACAAAACAAAAAACACCAACAGACTAGGCTCAGAAAATATGGGTTGGTCCCAGCTCTACCCTTAGGCAAAGCTCTAAACATCTTAGAGCCTCAGTTTTTGCACCTGGAAAATAAAGAGTTGGACTAGGTAATTCCAGGATCCCTTCTTAGAGCACCCCTGGATGCGGAGGGCCAGCCTCCTTGGCCAGGCCTGGCAAAGCGTCATGGGAAAAGGGAGCAGGAAGGGACGCAGGGCAGGCCTGCCCAGGCCCTGGCCCCACCTGGTGAACGCCTCCTCACCTTGCCATCCCTGCAGGACCTGTGACTTGCAACTGCTCTACATGCCAGAGGAATGGAGTCCTCATTTCAGAGGGAGAGGAATGAGGCGTTTCCAAAATGACTAAAGAGAAAAGGTAAGACCGTTCACTGGAATCGAAACAGTATTGCTGCAAGTTTACAATTCACTCTCACACCTTAATGTCTTGTATAGGCAAGGACAGGGGAGAAGGAAGGCTGGACCGTCTTTGATAAAAATCAAGCAAATACCTTTATTCACTAAGAAACTAGGGGAATAAAATATCCAAACAGAATAGGATCTCCCTCCCTCCCTCCTTCTCTCTCTCTCTCTCTTTAGCAGAAAATCAAAAGGCTTGAAAATATTTCAGAATTCTAAACTGATCAAATGATTTTCCCAAGTGACACAATGAAGAGTTAACTAGTCTATCCAAAAAAAATGAAGTATTATAGTGCCTAGAGCAGACTAGTAACAGCCAAATCTAATCTCTTAGGCAAAATATAGGATGATAGGATAACATAATTAATTTTCCTGTTAGGCATAATTGTTACTGACTTCATGTCATTACAGTGTCAGCTCATCCAGTAGATGATTGCCATCACATTCTAATTGCAAAAACAGGCAAACAATTTGTAACCATTCATTATTAAATAACAAATGAGGCCACCGTTGCTAATAGAAATTAGAAAAATAAAAAATTAAAGGTAAACCGGACAAGAGATGCTTAAGAAATTAATCAAATTAATCCTGAAATATTTCAGTTGTGTTACTAGTTATCGAGCTCTCAGATTACTGCTAAACATATTTGCTAAGAATCACATTGTTTAACCTGATTAAATGTCAGAGTGACCCAAACCACTTGGGTGTCACCAAGAACAAATAGAAATACAAATATTTAAGATATAGCTTTAACTTTTTCCTGTGCACTAAAAAAAAGATGACATTTCCCCTTGGGCTATCTAAAAGCTAACAAAAAAAATTTTTTTTAAATAGGTCAATTAAAGGGTATTTAGTATTATAAAAAGGACTTATTCTGTGGCTACTGACAAAAAAAAAGTTTACACATCTACAAAGTCAGTAACTTCTGCCAATTGTAAATCAACCTAAAATTGGAACTAAGGTGTCTCTGAAATCAACTGCTCAGCAAGTGTCCACCTGAAGTGTCTTGGCTGGTGGTATCGGTCCCATTTTAAGGATGAAGGAACAGTTTCAGAGAGGCGGTAAATAGCCTGTTAACTCATAAATGCTACAATACTAACCCTAAATTTTTTAAACAGGGAAAAAACAGGCAATGGTACCTTTTAGGAACAATAAATAATGAATAATGGGCCAACAGAAAGTACATTAAAGCATATTTGGGATCTCATCGAAATAAAACAGATGCACACAAAGGGCTCCTTACCCTGAGCCCAGAGCACATTCCAGAGTCCATGATATGAGTATTTTACAAGCAATACGTGAGTGTACCAGCCCAGCCTAAATGTAACTTAAAAAGCATCTCCCTCTGGCTCTTAATTCTAGGAACTCCTGGTGTAATCACTGTAGCTGCTGAAAATCAAGTCCTGGATGAGAGCAAGAACAGCTCAAGGAAAATAAAAAAGCAATGAACTAAATGTTTATAATGAAGATACCAACATATGAAGTAATCACCAGTGGACTAACTCTACTTACATAGTATAAAAAGTTTTAAAACACTGAATGCTGGAAAAGGCAAGTTCATTCTTCAAGAGAATATTAGGAGTCATAAATGGGATTTGTTTTAGATCCTGCAGTTTTCAGATGTTATTACAAAAATTAACAGTGAAAGATCACTTGCACATACATTTTCATTTTATATACAATTGCAGAGGGCTGCACCTAAATGGTAAAGAAAGGACAAGTTGTACATGTAGAAATATAAACTTGAAAGCATATTTTGGTCATAAAAGGATCATTCCCTGGCATCAATAAGCAAATCAGAAGTAAAAATTAGGTGAAATAATTTCAGCATTAGAATAATTCAACAGCTAAACACTTATTTCCTCCAAATTATTTTAAAAATCCTTGGCCTATGAATCCTCCCCCAGAAGAAAAATATAAGAGATGTATTTTGCTACTAAAGCTAATGTTAAAAAGGTGACATTTTTAAAAATCAATAAGGAGTAAGGAATTATTTTCCCAATATACTAATGACACCAGTACCGAGTATTATAACACAGTGGACCCAACTGGATATAATTGTCTTTTTGGCTTTTCAGAGATACAGAACTTTACTGACTCTTCAAAATGTCCCAACTACAGAGTAACAAACTACCAGTCAATGTGGCTGGCCAGGGACTGAGGTTATTTTATGGGTGGCTTTTTTTTTTCTTTTAAAATCTCCAGGAAGCGGCTGTGGCTCAATTGGTTGGGCTCCCGTTTACCATATGGGAGGCCCCGGGTTCAATTCCCGGGGCCTCCTGGTGAAGGCAAGCCGTCCCGCGCAGCGTGGCGAGCTGACGCAGCAAGATGATGCAACAAAAGGGAGACAAGCAGACACAGAAGAATGCAAAGCAAAATGGACACAGCAAGCACAAGCAGCAAGGTGGTGATAAATAAATAAATAAATAAATCTTTAAAAATAAATAAATAAATAAAAAATAAAATCTCCAAATCCCCTTCTATTTTACTACCAACCAACCTCCAGGAGCCATGAAATGCAGTTTTCACACTTATACATCTCTTAAAGAAGAAGTTGCCAGAGAAAATCTAAGATGCAAAAATAGTCCATATTCAATTAATTGACTCAGCACCAAAAGTGACTTACCCTGCCTGATAACAAACTGAGTAGTAAAAGGGTATAAATAAGCAGAAACTGATACAGCTATCCTTTGAAGGATAAACTGCTGGACTTACTAGCTTGAATTTACATTATCTCCTAAACATTTGGCATTAAAGAATTAAATAGCTGATAATTTGGAAACATTAATCACAGTGACCCATGAACCTGGTGAATTGCAAGTTCATTCATCAAGAAAGAAGAGAGTCAAATCAAAAGAATAACAGCTCCAAACCAATGTTCAAATGGTTTACTCACCAACCCTAATTAGTAAAAATACTGACATCATTCCAGTGCCAAAAAAGAGGTTCAAAGAATTTCAATTTCTTCCCTCATGTAGCTAGGGGCCTTAACTCTCAAATTAAAAGCAAACCCAAACAAGCAAAAAGCAAGTTCTTTTAAAACATGGGGGTATATTTGATAAGCAGACAACATGAAGAAAAAGATGTCAAGTATCAGGAAGTCAAAAGAAAAAGACAAGCTGTCTGGAGATACCCCTTGCTGCAAAGTAAGAAAATACACTACTTTCCCCTCTTCTGATATGGGTGATTTCAGAAAGATGCAAGAAATTGTGGGAGAAAAGTACATGGAGCAAGGGCCGCCAAGAGGATTTCTCTAAGAAAAGTCGTAGGGCCACCCAGGGTCATTTAAATGGCATGTTCAGTTCCATGAAAAGGAAATCTATTCAAGTGGCCTGGATGCCCACCTTACACTTGGTTTTCCTGAGTAAGGTTGTAGACTCAGAGGAACTGGCCCCACTGAATGCCATCTAAGACCAACCTAGAGTGCTACCTAAGCTGGAAAGAGCATGGCAGTTGTTTTTCTGTTTTAATAGCTAATGTAAGCACAAGTCTCAAAAATCAAAATAATTTGGCCCCCACCTGCCCAGGTGTGAAATCACATTTGTGAGGTTCTTGGCTTGCCTTCTAGTGTTCTTCTACACAAGAACAAGCAAATGTAAACATATAGTCGTATATATTTAATTTACAAAAAGAAGTGCCTCATACCTTAACATCCTGGTGCTCTATTCACTCAGAACACTGGGCATCCTCATGCTTTTTGGGCTGCAGTGTTCCATTTTGTGCATGTATCTTATTTATTAACCGGCCTCTTCTGAAGGATACTGGGTTGTTTCAATCTATCACTATTACAAACAATGTTGCAATAAATAATCCAGTGCATGTGTAATTTCGTATTTGTGTAGTATACTTGTAGAATAAATTCCCAGAAGTGGGGCTTCTGGCTCAAAGGTTATGTGCGTTTATAACTCTGATAGACACTGCCAAATTTAATTGCCTTCCATGATAGTTGTGTCATTTTATCCTCTCCCTAGCACTGTTTAAGGATTCCTGTTTCTCCAAAGTCTCAACAATAGAGATTGTTGACAAACTTTTAGATTTTAGAGCAGCTTTAACCCTCAAAACAGGAAAGGAAGAGAAAACAGAAGTTTCTTCAAAGATGAATTTGAATAACTGCCAGGAGTTTCAGCCTGCCATCTTTCACAGAGCATCTGCAATTCCTCAAAGATTTTTTTTCCTTCTTCTTTATCTTCAAGTCACCATAACAAAACCAAAGAGAGTCATTTTACTCCTCCTGCCCTACCAGGGCCCCCACACCGGCCAATTTCCAATCTCCTCTCTCCTTTCACTTGGCTGGGGGTGAGGAAGCAGCAGGAGGGAGAGAAGGGCAATTAGCTGCCTTGACCTCCCTGCACCTCCCAGCTTCGTCACCTGTAGCAGGTAGGCAGTTATAACTCACAAACCACACAGGGCTGCTAAGCGTTGGATCAAGCCACACGTAGGCAAACAAAGCATGAATAAAGAGTAACTATGGCCATTTTATAATAAATGCATGGCCATCATTTCGTAATACCAAGAGTATACCAAAGTATAAATTAACTGTTATAATTTAGAGGAAAGCTCAATCTAGTAAATCAATACACAGATACTGTTGCTTTACTTGAAGAGCATTTTGCTTTCCCCTTGCTACTTTAGTTAATGTTACTAGAAAAAAGAACTAATCATTAAAATAGGTGCAACCATCCCTCAAAGTATTAGATTAAGTTCATGTTAAGTTTTACTGGGCTCAGAGAGTCATTAGACAGTTACACCCAGGCCTCGGGGTCAGAGTTCAAGGGTACAATTCCACCTCGGCTCCTAATGGTGCCAGCGTGGCACATGGAAAGGGACATGGCTGAGTTCCATTGCCTGAGCTCTCATCCCAGCTCTCCCCCTCCTCCCTGGGGACTCTGGGCAAGTTTCATAACCTCTCCAGGGTTTAGCATCCTCATCTATAAAATGAGGATAATAGATCTACTCATAGGGCTTTTGTAAGGATCAAATGAAAAAACAAAGTTCACTGTTAATGCCAAAAGAAGGGGGGGGGGCGCAATTTGCATTACCATCATCTTTCAGGGGCCATCTGTCCTTTCTCTTATCTAAAGCTAATCTCTCCATCTGTGCTTTGGGTGCATCCTCAGATCTCTGGAGCATCACACTGGAGACCTTCACTCTCTCTCTCACCGACCAACCTTCGCTCCTGGCAGACTCCGTCACACTGACTTTCAGCTAAGCACCAGGCTCTTGTGAAAGAAAGAAAAATCTTCACTCAGTCCCTCATCCCTCTCCAGCTGCCTCTGTTCCTCATTCCATTCACAGCCAAACTTTTCAAGGCGTCATCTTTTCTCAACTTCTGTATTTCCTCACCTCCCACACAGTCCTCTTCCCATCCAACACTTGGAGCCTCTGGCCCCAACAACTCCCCTGCATCAGCTCTCAGGACAGGTCATCAACAACTGCCCTGTGGCAAGACCCAGTGGACTTCTTCATTTCTCTACCTGTTTGACTGAGCAAGTTTTGACACTTCTGACCACTTCCTCCAAAACCCCTCTCCCCTTGGATTCCCTGACACCACACTTTCTTGCTTTCCTCCTCTTCTCACTTCTTCAGTTTCCTTTGCAGGCTCATATTTTTCTACCTGGTGCTTGACTGCTGAGATCCTTCAGGCTAGGTCCCAGGTGTAGGCATAGTCTTCTCACCTGAAACTGCCTCCCCTTAGGTGATGGGATCCCGTCCATGTTTTTAAGAACCACCTCCAAATTAAGTACCAGCCAGACCCCCCTCGGAGCACCAGCGCACATTTCCAAATGCCTACTTGACTCAAAGGTGCCTCAAACTCTCTCTCCAAAATCCAACTCATGGTAACGATGCTCCCAGTCTTTCCCCAGCATTCCCTGGCTCCACGATTGGCCCTGTCTAGTTGTCACTTAAGCCAGGGTCCTGAGCACTATCCTTGACGTCCTGCTCACCCACTCCATGCCCAATGGGAAGTCTGCTCAGTTTTACTCCTAATCTCTCTCTACAGTTGAATTCTTATTATCCCCACCACTACCCCTATTCTGAGTTCACGTCCTTGTCAACTTTGATAACTTTCCAATTTAATTGGCCTGCCCTCTAATCTATTCTCCACATTGTACCAGGGTGATCTTTTAAAAATGTGAAGATGATGATATTCTTTCCCTCTCTTTTTCATAGACCCACACCACATCTGCTTAATATTTGACACTGCTTTCCCACTGCTCCTAGGGTAAGGGCAGGAGCCTCGACATGGCTTCTGGAGCCCCGCAAAGTCCGGCTGCTCCCCCCACCACTGTCCTTTGCACACCATGTCCTTTCCCTCAGTGCTCTTTCAGCCCGCCTCGCTCCTTCGTAGCACTCATCACAGGTGCAATTTCCCATTTATTTGTGGATGCTTTAATTAATGTTTCCCCCACCAGTTAGTCCACAAGGGCAGGCACCAATGTAGGCAATGACTCCTCAGTACCCAGGGGATGTTTAATATGCATTTATAACACCAATGAACCAGTGAAAGGAGAGATGAATGAATCAGTGGCTGGGCCACTAAATGACATGAAAATCCCAGGTGCCTCAAAGGTACATGGTAAGAACCGGATGATATAATTGTGCCATGGAAACATGGGTTACTGTGTTTATGTTTCTAAATCTTATATTAACAGCAAGTTACAAAAATAGTAATGCACTTTCATCTTCTCTTACGTTTAAATCCATTTAACTTGTTCTCCATTTTCAAAATGTAGAACACAGAAATGCTGGTCACTGGCAGAAGGGACAGTAAAAGAAAACAAAACTAAAATTAACCTATTTACTATGAAATGATTAACTTAACACATGTTTTCTTAAGGGAAGTATTAAGAACGGTGATTTATTATGAGTGGAATTATACAGGTGAGCCAATTTTTTTTTTAATTTATTTATTTTATTTATTTATCCCCCCCTTGCTGCTTGTGCTGCTGTGTCCATTCGCTGCGTGTCTTCTCTGTGTCTGCTTATCTCCCCCTTGCTGTGAGGTCTTGCTGCATCAGCCCACGGCGCCGCGTGAGCCAGCCTGCCCTCACAAGGAGGCGCCGGGAAGCGAACCCAGGGCCTCTCATATGGTAAACGGGTGCTCTATCCACTGAGCCACACCCGCTTCCCGCCAATTTTTGTAATAAGTAAAAAGATATTCCTGCCGTGAGGTTGCTGCATCAGCCCACCGCACCGCTCAGGCCGGCGTGCCCTCACAAGGAGGCCTCGGGATGCGAACCCGGGCCTCCCATATGGTAAACGGGGGCTCTATCCACTGAGCCACACCCGCTTCCCGCCAATTTTTGTAATAAGTAAAAAGATATAACTTAGAAACAATACAAAATAACTAGCAGCTCTTTTTTTAACAATTAAATTATATGTAAAATTTGAACTTCGGCAGACCTCATGCTAATAACGTACGTAACACAGGAGTTCTTATCTTCTGCCTGGTACTGGTTCAGATCAAGTCACGTTAGCCTAGAATTAACTTTACAAAATTATTTTAATTCCTTCAGAAAGTTATACAAAACCTCAAAAGTGTGAAAACTCCTTGGCCTGAATAGAGATCCTTCAAGAGTTAGCTTCAGTCTTAGCCCAACTTGCCCCCTCTTGACGCATTTTACATCGCAGCCAGGCTGAGACAGTCACCATTCCTGCTTGCTTTAACAATGGCCAAGAACAGCACTATTTCTGTTGGGCTTATTTTCAGTTTCTATTAAATTCTGTTTTAGACCTGGTTTCGTGTGCCCACACTCCAGGCCTGGTCTAAGTGTGAACTAACATTTAATAGGACATGCACGTAAAAGGGCTGGACACACACCCCAGGAAGAAGAGAAGGTCTTTAAAGAGACTTTTTTCCAAGCCCAGCTGATGCAGAGAGAACCATTTCAGGACCTGACTATGAAAGTAAGTGCTAATATGTTTGGTTTTCCATGGACAGATCAATTCTTAAAGGGCTACGTAAGCCAAATTCTTCCGCCTCACACCTCATTTGGCATTACTTGGAGACTACTATAAACGCATCCTTTCAAGCATACTGGAAAAGTCTTGAATCAATTTATCCATCTCTCTCCCCCTGTCTATATGTATGTATATATGCAGATATGTATGAATATGAACAAGGATCAGAAATGTACACAAATCAATGTATACAATTTTATTGATAACTACATAAAAACCTATGTGTAGGAAGAAAACAACAGAAATATACCTTAAAACCTACTGATAGAGAGAAAATTATAGACCAATACCTGATTTCAATTCTATATGCTGATTCTCCACTGTATCTCCTGGGAAAATCCAACAACTCTGAGAGACACTCTAGTCTGAGGAGAATGACTTCAGAGAAGGGGAAGAACTAGAGCAATATGATGCACTAATGGGAGTGTGTGCTCGTGCTTCGGCACATGGAAATGTGACTCCTGAAGCAGCCATCAGTGGCATGAAAAGGACTTGAGAGCTCATTCTCAGTGAGGGGATTTTGTTATTGTTATTGCTAAGAGTCTATTGTTTTCTAACATGACCCTCTGGAGACCTGGTACAAAAAAGGCAACAAACAGCCTCTCATTGTCTGTTGAAGAAGGAAAGAAACAAATCATGCAGCAAGATCAAATGGCAAATCTTATCCAAAAAGGAAGTATCTTACCTAACTCTGGAAGAAAGTCACTTCTCTTATTTTGCCTCTAAAAGTTTCAGGAAATAATATTAACCAAAAAGCCAAGAATTTTTCAGAGTGCACACATTTCTTTTTACCCAAAATGCTCAGGAAAACTATCAAAAGACCAAATTAAAGATTTACAACAGAGATGGCTTAATGGAAAGAAAAATGGACATGTCAACACAAGAGTTTCTGCTAATAACTTAGCCAAAATAGTTATTCTAAAATGTGATTTAGAAATGTGAAGTTGA
The DNA here is from genome assembly GCA_029593785.1 of Cabassous unicinctus. Taxonomy (NCBI): domain Eukaryota; kingdom Metazoa; phylum Chordata; class Mammalia; order Cingulata; family Chlamyphoridae; genus Cabassous; species Cabassous unicinctus. The sequence goes on along the minus strand of JAQZBX010046593.1, from coordinate 6,562 downwards.
TTGAAATTTGCAGAGCATAACACTTTAAAAAAAAAAAAAAAAAAGCATTATTAAATATCATTCTTTGGTATTTCTACTCTGGAAGGATTTTTTTGGACCACAAATCTACTCAATGGAGATTTGCTGGCCGGAAAGACTCTTCTCATACAATACTGGAGCTTGATGAAGTAAGGTTTCCCTAGATAATTAAATTTTACTCCATTCCCTTCAAAAGCCAATCCAGATTCATAATGGTGGACTTGGGGAGGAGAGGAATGACAAAGAATGGGAAAAATCATTTCCTAAATCAACAACTTTATTAAAAGCAGGTGGGAAGCGGGTGTGGCTCAATCGATAGAGCTCCCATTTACCATATGGGAGGCCCCGGGTTCGCTTCCCGGGGCCTCCTTAGGAGAGCAGGCCGGCCCGCGCGGCGCAGTAGGCTGATGCAGCAAGACCTCACAGCAAGGGGGAGATAAGCAGACACAGAAAAAACACAGCAAATGGATACAGCAAACACAAGCAGCAAGCGGGGGATAAATAAATAAATCTTAAAAAAATAAATAAATAAATAAAAGCAGGTGACTTCTTGCATGCCTTCACACGTGCGGGCCTCACGCAAGGGCCGTGGCACAGATATCTTAATATCATCCTTTATCCTGCCTTCAAAATGCTACTAACCTAATCTTTGCCTACAGATATGGCAAGATACGTATTTATTGTAAATAAAACATTTCTTTTTGTCTTCTTTTTTGCCTCAAAAAGAGAAAATCTACTTTTCTCAGACACATCAATTTATGTCACATAACTAACCGCAAAAGCCTTTTCGGCTTTTTGTGTGATTTGGCAGCAAGGCAACAGTGAGCTCTGAATTCGGCTTTCGATGGGTATGCTTCAGAACTGTGTTTGGGCTTTACTTGGGCTTCTTGCTCACTTTTTCCCCCCCTTCTTAAAAGCTTCAGGTCCTTAACCTGTAGAATGCTTTTTCAGTCTACATTTACTCTTGGTCCCATTTGTCATTGTATTAACCAAGGCCATGACATTCTCTAAGGGAAGACAAGACTGGAAAGAGGAGTTAATAAAGCCACCTGAGTCCCATGGTGAATGCGCCACCTACACAGGTGTGTAGGTGAGGACAAAACCACACCCTGAGTAAAGCAAATGCAGGGACACAAAGGCATTTTAAACATCAAGGTAACTAACCCCAAACTTCATAGAACATTCAGTGTGATCACTTTTACTTTCTGAAGTAAATAATGGGGCCAAAATATTTTAAGGAGCAAGTGACACTGTCTAAACAAGTTTGTTCCATAGACTCGAGCAGTCAGCGACATCCAGTGTCTGTCACAGAATTGTTGTGTATTCTTCCTTATAAACGTAGATATCAGATCCTCTCCTTCACTGTCAGGTTAATATTTTCTTTTAGCAAAGGTATCATTTTTCACAGACTATTTCTGACTTTCATAATAATTTTACATAAGTACTGTAAGTTCAAAAAATAAATAAAAATTTAAGAGATTGCCTGATCGGCCACCAAGGATATACCATTTGGTACCAAAGGACACAAAGTCTTATCAATTTTCAATTTTGCTTAGGATAAATATCCACAGTTAGAACTTTAACTTTGAGAAAGCTCCAAAGTGCCACTTTGAGGAAATTGATGAAAAAAAATAATATGCATGCCTGAGAGTTGGTAGGAAGGTATGATAAACACAAAAGCAGAAGAATCTCTCTCACATAAGAACTCCACTGGGTCACCCAGATAATGGGGCACATGTGACATACCTTTCACAAAACCAAGAATGGTCACAGTCTACCACCACCATTTCCTGGATGTTCTGCATAGTTCCTAACTCAAACATTAACCAAGGTCAATTCTATCTAAAATGAATGCATACAAGCCCTCAGACAGTATAACTAAAGCATAAAAATAGGGAGATATATTCCATACGCAAAAAGTTACAACTAATATTTTTAACACAATGTAAAATTTGAGGTTAAGTAGGTCAAAATGCCCTTTAGATTCTCTGGGTTTTGATCTTATTTTATTTTGTTTGTGTTTTTGGTATATGGGAAGTTATACCCTGGATTTGGAAGGGTGTGAGGGGTTCAAGTTTGGCCATGGAGAGGCTGAGAAACCTTGGGCACAGTAATATTCAGTTGTCCTGAATGTAAACTGGGGTTGATTATGCCACCTAACACGGCTGTTGGGAGATTTGAGTGAGTATGCTGAGAAAATGAACTGCAGACTGCAACATGGGATTTGAAAGAATGTTGGGTATCAATAGGTATTCAAGTATGCATTGGAATTTCCCGGTATTTGGTTCTTTTATTATCTTAATAAAGAATATTACCTGAAAGTGAAACTGGGATTTATCCACCCAAATCCTGAATGCAAGGAGCCTGTGACATAACCCACAGGCTCAGACAGACATAACTGCCTAAGCAATATCAAGTTAGAAACAAAATTCCATGGGACAGTTTTCTGGCTCAGATATCAATTTGTCCTGGAACTTGAAGTAAATAACCAAACTCACTTCATAAACAGAGCCCCCTCTTTCATTCAGTTATTGTGCAAGGCATAGAGAGCCAGCCTTGTGGTATCCAGTAGCAAAAGTGGGTCAACACTCACATCTAGCAAGGGCATCTGCCACCACAAACACAGATTGTCTGAAACAAAGGCCTTGGACATTTACGATAGAACAGCCTAAATCTGAATAGGATACCAAATCCCACTGGCCATTCTAAATACTACTCACTTAAAAAGAAAGGTCGTCATCATCTGGCTTCTCCCAGGCTTTACAATGGGAACAAACTGTGGAATAAACCATATTTTAGTCAGGTAAAGGCTAAATTGTTGCCTCTACAATTTTTTCTTTTATAAGGCTTCCTGAGCAAATTTAGATTTGAACAGGGCAGAATATCATAGGATTTTAATCTAGACACACGAGCATGACCAAGCACCATGGAAAAGCCTAAAGCCAGAGGAAATCCCCTGCCTTGAGCCACCATCCCAATCACTGAGCAACAAGCCTTCAGCAACGAGGCATTAGGAACTCAGATTAGGATCAGGAAACACTTCTGCTCCTACAGCTAATGTCAAAGGCCTGAGTCGGTCAATGCAAACAAATGGCATAAGTTCTGAAGGACTGAGTTGAGAGTCTTTTCTTGGGAATATTCCAGAACCTTCCACCCCTTTCCCATCTGCACCTCCTCACAGACCTCTCCTTCTCCTCTACTTACTCCATTCCCCTGAATCTCAACAATCTCAGACTGTTTAAAACTATATGATATAAAGGTTTTTTCTAAAACTTGCATTTCTTCATCCTAGGATATTTTGGGGGCCCGGGAGGGAGAAAGGTACACAGGATAACTTTTTATTTCTTTTTAAAATTAAATACTGATTTTTGAACAATCCCAATTGAAAAATCTATCTGAGGAGGACTTGGAATTTACTTGAAAGATCTCAAATTCAGAAGTTCCATGACTCAGCCCACTCTTTTGGATGAGTCTCACCCCAGAGTATTTCTAGTTCCCCTCAACTTACTCAACTACATGAGACAAGCCATGTTCCCAGCAGAAAAAAGGCAAAAGTTTCAAATCCTCTCTCACTTCCTACTCTCTACACTGACAGACACTGAGGAACCAAACGGCCACCAAAATGCCACCAGCCCAAGACCTCAACACTGGCCCCAGAGAGAATACCGTCATGGTGGTTTTCCTACAATGGTGGGAGACACACAGTGGCTGCACATTGTTCCCCTTTTCATTGTTTACAATGAGTAAGTCTCAGGAAAGCAGGAAATAATTAAACACGGATCATAGCAGGCTCCGCGTGTGAGGGAAAGAGTCCCTGTCATGTAAGTCCCTGTATCTGAGGGGCCCCTCTCACACAGACTCACTCTCCAAAGCACTGTCTTCAGGGGCTGGGTTAGTTCCAGAGTAATAATTGACTTTTTAAGCATCTTTACAGGAGAGGATGTAGCTCAAGTGGTTGAGCACCTGCTTCCCATATACAAGGTCCTGGGTTCAATCCCCAATACTTCCTTAAAAAAAAAAAGACATCTTTAAACATCTTGGTAATCAATCAGTACTTTTAAAACAGGAAAGCTCATCATTTCTGAGTGAGGTGATTTGTTTTTCTCTTAAAAAAAAAACAAAAAACCCACTGATTAGGAAAATTTATGTAGCTCCACTGCAAAGCTTTTAAAGAGAAGGAACACCTTTTTAATGTGAGCTACTATTTCACACAAAGTTACCATGTCACCCCATAAGCAGAAGGTATTTGATGCTGACCGCCTACCACCCCACAAAAAATTTAAAGAGGAGGAGAAAGCATTACCCACGTCTCACCCATAACTGTTTAGTGAATTATAAAAGAAGCCACTGGGTTTTTATTATCCTGCTTTTAGGACAGTTCGAGTTCAATACACACATTGCTTCATTCATGCTGTTAAATTGATAATATTAACCTTTCTTGCTGAGATGCATTAAAAACTCTGGCTTTTCAGAGAAAATGTAATTAGTTCACATTAGTAACTTCACCAGCAGCAGCGACAGAAGTAAAGTGAACTAACAGGCTCTGGATTAATGTAATCAAAATATCATCTCCCATCATCTCCACTCTTTAGGCAGCTGGCTACTCTTCCACTCTTGGTTGGATTTTTTTCCCCTTTTAATAAAAATGATAGATCAATGAAATAGATGACTGTTTGCAATTCTCTCCCCTTAGAGAAATACTGCACAGGAAATTATTTTGGTGAATGATTCCAAAAGTTTTTAACTGGATATGCCTGTTGGAAACAATTTTGACAACAGACCTATGGCACAAGACCGTTTCAGGGCAAAAGCTTTGAGCAGAGTAAAGAGGTGATTTACACAGGAGAAAGAAATTAGACGCTGTACATGGGCTGTGATGTTGGTTACTTCTAGTGTCTTAGTATAAGTCACTCAAAGAAAGGTTATCTCTCTCCCTAAACAAAGTGTCATTAAGAGAAATAAACCAAAGCTAACACTTTCCCTGTGTGCCCACCCTTTGAAGTACCTTCAACGTATTAACGCACTGAAATATATTTCCATAAATCTTGTACTGCCATCTACAGTGGATGTCTGTTGTTTTGCTACCCATTTTCTTTTGATCAGAATAGCCAAGTTTTCTCCTGAGGAACTACCTTGTCCCTCCTCTTCCTCACTGAGGTTAGGGAACCATGTGACTTGGGCTGGCCAATCAAAGTATCATTTCTCTTGAGCACGCTGGCTGGTGGAGGGACAGACCACAGACCATACTGAAATGTATGTGTACCATTAGAACAGAGCACACTCTCTTGTGCACTGAACCCGGAAGGTGAGGGGATTGAAGGGATAGAGGGCTGAACTCTCCTCTCAACTGCAACTATTTTGCTACCACATGGATACTAAGAATGAGGTCAATTTGCAGACAGAATCAAAAGACATGGAGAGGGGAGCAGATGTGGCTCAAGGGGTTGAGCGCCTGCTTCCCACATGGGAGGTCCTGGGTTCTGTCCACAGTGGCTCCTAAAAACAAAAACAAACAATGAGCAAACAAATGAAGAAACCAACTCAGAGGAGCCGATGTGGCTCAGAGGTTGAGCACCAGCTTCCCATATGCGAGGTCCAGGATTCAATCCCGGGCCCAGTACCTCAAAAAAGGAAAAAAAATAAATAAATAAATAAATAAATAAGACATGGGGAGCCTTCAGAGGCCCTCCTGAAGCCTGCTCCACTCTCAAACCTTTCTGTAAAGTTACCCAAAAATGCTTTTTTTATTTTACATAAGCTAGTTAGAATGCCTCACCCTCCCAGAAATGACAGTGATGATAAGTCATATAACACATTTCAACAGGACCACAAAGCCTTCCCTAGACTTGAAGGAGTGGAGCATTTCTGAATTGGGGGTGGTCTTCACTTCAGTAAACAGCACCTCCATGTCCCCCAATTTGTAACCCATGGGAGAACACCAGCTACTATCCAATAAGCACTGCATTAGGACATTTTACAATCTCACATATCGCCAGGAGGCAGACACAAGAAGAAAGGATGTACTGCTATCAATACGTTTTGTTTTTTAATGCAGGAAATTGAGAGTAGAGGGATAAAGCCCTCTACTATAGACTGGTTTTCTACCAGGACTGGTTTTCACATATAGGCTGTGTAGTGATTTTTTAAAAAATCTACAATTTGTCTTGCATAGAAGGGAGATAGCTAGTGCAGAGCAAAAATAAAACTAAACAAAGCAAAAACTCAGAAGTGATTTCATGGCTCCCCAGAAGTCATTAGAACTAGGAAGACACTATATTTGTATAGCTCTCCTCCAAACTCAGGGGGGCATTAAAGTTACATAACCAGCCTACTGGCACCAACGTTAAAGTACAGAGAGCAGTCAATGTTCAGGACGGTGGTCACCAATTTGAACGATCCCTCACTTATTTCTCAATCTCCTACCTCTGCTTAAGTTTTAAGCTGCTCTGTTAGCGCTTGACTCTGCCTAAAGTGACACGGGTCCGGGGTCAGAGGCTTTACCACCAAGTTAATGTCACCTTTATAAAGCCCCCCCCCCCCCCCC
>JAQZBX010046592.1:0-20725 GCA_029593785.1 Cabassous unicinctus | reverse complement strand
GCAGATCCTCTCAGTCATTATAGATATTGCTGCATTGTTAATAAAAAATATATGCTTCTCTGTAAAGCATTAAAAAAAAAAATTCCATGGATGAGATGGCTGAGGCCTCAGCTCAAGTATCTCCAAATACATTGTTGTCCATTTCCTGACCTTTCCGTGTGTTATTTCTTGGTTGTTTTCCGGATCAATGCCATTCTCTGTTTGTGAGCTTCTGTGGTGCAAGCCTTTTTGTAGGGTCGGATTTCTTCAGAGCCAAATCCTGGGATCCACATGTTCCACTGGCGCTCTAGATGCAGTTGGACATCTTTCACCTCCAGGGTGCTAGACTTACGATGCCGAGCAAGCTGGCAGGCTGCTGTCACCACACTCTCGATAAAATCCTCAGCGATTTGCAGCAGCATAGGCAGTAGCGTCTATCTCCCCATGATATGCGGAGACTGCCCCAGTGAAGCGTTCATCTCGGCAGCCAGTCCTTAAATGCCACTACTTTTACCCTCTTGCTTGTTTCCCTCTTACTTTATTCTTATATTACTGCTTCTCTGCTACTCCTTTCCAACTCAAATGTACATCTTGGTTGTTTGGGGTGCTATAACACACCTGAGTCCTTTCTGTGCACTGTGTTTCACCTCTAGGAGGATGTTAATGTGAAATCCAGGTGAGGCAGAACTGTATTGTCAGGGTGTGGTGCCCTGCGCAATGTGTGCTAAGCATACAATCCATCGCTCTTATTGTTGAGGCCTTGCTGAGATGCTTAGTTTAACCCTTGGTATCTCGAACTGAGTTTGAAGATTTATTATGAAAACAGGTCACATGTCCTCCATCTTATTTCTTATATGGGCAAAGGTGTTTGTATACCATTCATTTTCAAAAGATTTCATGATCTTCTTAGCATTTTTCAAATCTAGAAAATGTATTTTTGCTTTCCCCACATTTAATGATCCATCATCCAAAGAGATTGGAGAAACTTTGGAGTCATGGAGGAAGAGGTGCCTAGTTTGAAGGTCAGAGTACCTAGTGTTGAGCCAGGGTTGAGCAAAATGACTTCATTGAATTCTAGAGATGGAAGAACCTTTAGTCTTTGAACAACTTAGTTCAAAGTTAGACTCTTAGATAATGGGCTGAGGACCACTAGTTAGCAGCCTTCAGAGGTCTTCCTTGTAATTTATGAAGCAGTAAGACAGTGACATTATTTTTTCTTCTGTGAATTGTGATCAGAGTGTAGATTTTACCGCTGTAAGCCCAGTAGTACTTGGAAATCCACGAAAAGAATGGACATGGAAAATGGGGCTGGAGGTGGTGGGATGGAGATGAGACAGAACAAAGATATGTTTGAGGGGAGCAGAGATAGCTCAAAGGGTTGAGTGCCTACTTCTTATGTATGAGGTCCTGGGTTCCATTCCCAGTACCTCCTAAAAACAAAACAAAAACAAATGAAAACACTAGCTCTCATTGGGGAGCACATGTAACTCAGTGGTTGCGCCTGCTTCTCATATACGAGGTCCTGGGTTTAATCCCCAGTACCGTCTTAAAAAAAAAAAAATGTTTGTGGTCCAGGGATTTAAGCTTTTAAGTCCTAAAATATTTACTCAAAAATAAGCACATCCTCATTGTTTCTACTGTTATTGTTATTTTATACAGTCAATGCTTGTTGGGACTTATCTCCATTTCTAGTTTTTTCTCATGCTGTTCTTTCTTGCTTCTTACTCCTTTCCTCCTTTTACCACTTCTTTCAGTGTGCATCTGCTAATGGTAAATCCTTTCAGTCTTTGAAAGTCTTTACTTTGCCCTCACTCTTGGAATTATATTTGATGGGTATAGAATTCTAGGAGACTTATTTTCACTCAGCACTTTGAAGATATTATTCTGGCTCCTCTTGTTGCTTTTGAGATGTCTGATGTCTTTAATTACTGTTCCTTTGTTTGTGTTATGACCACTGTCCTCATTGCTTTCAAGAACTTCTTTTGTCTTTAATATGCCGTTACACAATAAAATGGGGGTTTAGTCTTAATTATCCTACTCAGGATGTAGTTTCTAGATCTGAGGAGTCATGTGGTTCATAGTTCTGGAATCTTCTCTGCCACCATCTCTTCAGATGTATATGATCCCTCTTCCATTCTTTCAGTGATCTTCTGGAACCCCTCTTATACACATACAGGGCTTTTTTATTCCATTCTCCATGTCTTTTACCTTTCATATTTTCCATTTCTTCATCTTTTGGTGCTGATTTGTGGGGATTTTCTTCAGATCTTACCTCCTAGTACATGATTTTTCTTTTCTACTATTTTTTAATCCTCCCAAGTTTTTAATTACAATCACTTCATTTTTCACTTCTAGAAGAGTTTTTTTCAAATGATCTCCCTGTTCTTTTTTCAGAGTGTCTTGCTCTTTGCTCCCACTTTCAATTTCTTCTCTTAGGTCTTAATTATTTTTAAACATATTTATTTTATAGTCTGACCCATGATAGGCACTCAAATATTTGTTGAATGAATGAATGATTGATTAGTTAATTTTTTATGGTTCTCATATGGAATATAACCCTGTTTTTTTTTTTGTTTTTTTTTTTAATACTTGTTGACTCTCCTTTTGGGTGGAATGTTTCCTTGTGGTATTTTGTAATTTTTTTTGTGAGCTCATCTTTATCAAAGAATCCTCTGCAGCCTGAGTTGAAGGACTATCTCTCCAGAGAGCCAGAGAGATTTACTTTTTTAGAAGATAAATTCTAGGTGTCCCAGGGGAATCACTGGCCTGAGAGTTCTTGACCACTTAAGTAACATAAATTCAAATTTCATATCTGTGAGAGGTATAAGCCAAGGTCACACACTGTTTCAGAGAGAGACTTTTCTTCCATCCAAACCCAGACTAAGACAGACAGTTTTTCCTGTTGTCTTCCTGTGCCAGTGAGTAGATATTTTTCTAGCCCATCTTTTTACCAAGGGTACAGCCCTTTGAGGTTTCTGACTGTGTGTATGGATTTCAGTTCCATTTCCCCACCTTAAATGAACAGAAGCCCTCATCTTTGATCCCCTGTGTACAGGGTAAAACCCATGTCCCTATTTTGCCAACATTGGCACTTCCCACTCCCCAACTAGAGCAGCTGCAGAATTAGCTCATGTGCTTCTGGTTTTCAGTTCCCTTTTCATTTTTGTCCTGTAGGAATTTCCCTTACTATCTTGCAAGCTCAACATTAAAAGACGTTTTTATTTTTATTTTTTTTCTAGTTATTTCATAGTAGAGGGGTTTAAGTTATTGTAGTTCATCTGATTGTTGGAAACAGGAGTCTTACTCCTTGGTTTCTTGCCCATAGCAGTGCCAGATTTCTTCACCCTCATGAAATTCATTTTCTGGTAGGAAGCAACAGGGGTGGGATGATGGTATTTTGATCCTGTCAAGGTGGCCCATAGACTGTTTAAAAAACAAACAAAACAGAGAACCATTGACCTAGAAGGAGCTCGGATTAATATAGATCGCTTCAGCTAAGAAATCTGTGCATTCTTTGAAGCTGGAAATAACCCCTTGGGACAAGATGTTTACTAAGATTTTTTATAGAAACTTTATAGCAAGTATTTCCCTAAAATAATAATGACAGGGCACCTAAGATTGAGACAGCATTAAGGAGTTAATCAACACAAAAATATTTCTTTAATCACGGATTCCAAGTGTATAACAGTCCAGATACCTGGCATTCTGTTTTCTGCAGCCTGTTCCTGGGGTCGGATATTATTACCAGTAGCACTCCCACCAAAGAGCAGCCCAAGTCCACTGCCAGTGGGAGCTCTGGCGAAAGCATGGACTCTGTCAGCGTGTCATCCTGCGAGTCAAACCACTCTGAGGCTGAAGAGGGCTCTATCACTCCCATGGACACACCTGATGAGCCCCCAAAAAAGGTATATAATTAATCCCTTTCTGTAATTTCCTGTGCATGCACCTAACATTCTGCTTGCCACATGAGGAATGTCTATTTTCAGGTTTACCACTCCATAGAATTTTTTTTTTAGTTTAATGTATTTTAATAGCAAACTTACAGGAACAGCATAGAAGACAGACTACATTAAAAACATGTACTTGCATGTTAGACAACTCAGAAAAATATAGTGAATGGATGGAATCTACTGATCTACTGTATGATAAAAATGCTACAAACACCATTTAGCTGCCATCAATAAGAAATTTACATGTTTTTAAAAAATCCAAATGCTGGCCTTTGGGTTTAACAGGTTTATTTATAATTGTTATAAAGCTGAACTATTCAAACTTGTTCACGGAAACGTTTTGACTTACATTAATGCTTTATGTCCCCGCATTTATATTAAAAACTCACACACAAATGAAAATGGAAAAACTGCCAATACCTGGTTTCTGTCCCCTATTTTTCCATTCACAGTCATATACTTAGGTACCTTTTGACCCCACGGGAAAAAAATATCTAATGTTCAGAACTACCAATAACAGGAAGAAGGGAGATTTTTTTTTTTTTTTTTTTTTCAAATGAAATGTTTCCTATCATTGTGGATTCTTAAGCACTGTCTCCATGTAAGTGGCACGCTAGCTGAATGTCTTTTGGCGTAATTGTTACACGTTTGGCATGGATAACACACAGGTTGGTGTCTTCAAAAAGGCCAACCAGATAGGCCTCACTTGCCTCCTGCCGAGCACCAATAGCTGCGCTCTGAAAGTGCAGATCCATTTTGAAGTCCTGAGCAATTTCTCGCACCAGACGCTGGAAGGGAGGTTTGCGAATCAGAAGTTCAGTGGACTTCTGATAACGTCTAATTTCACAGAGTGCCACAGTACCAGACTTGTAACAATGAGGTTTCTTCACCCCTCCAGTAGAGGGCGCACTCTTGCGAGCGGCTTTTGTGGCCAGCTGCTTCCTGCGTGCTTGCTGGTCGACTTGCAGGCAATCTGCTTTGTACAAGCCATGGCACAGAGACCTCCTTACTTACCCCTTCCCCTCGGGCTGAGTGTCAAGTGAGAGGCGGCGCTGGTATGGGTGAGCAGCAGCAAACACCCAAGGAATTTTGAAAGTTGTATCTTTAAGAGGTGTTGAAAACAGAGTTCGGTCAGGGGACCTGTTCCTCATAGAAACATATCTAAAGGCACTGAACAGGTTGGTTTATTCATGTGGACTTTGAAATATTGTTCCATACCCATATCTAAAGGCAGCCAAAGGACTGTGACCTGCAACATGAGGAATACTCTATTTGGGAGATGTAGGATTTTCTTAGAAGGAGCAAAAAGTCAGAGGCAGAGAGGTGTCAGCTTCTTGATGTTATCCCTAGTCTTCACTAGACTTTTTAAATGTTGCATAACAAACCACTCCAAAATTCATTGGCTTAAAACAACTACCAGTTATTCTCTCTCATGCAAATGCTGGCTGGCTGCTTGGGTTGGACCTGCCTCCAGGCCACAGGTTTGATCCAGATCTACTCTACCTATCGTGCATTCTTTTTGGAGTAGTGGTCTATACCCAGGGAATGCTTTTCATGCTGAGACAAATGAGGAAGAAGGCAAGCCTCTCCCCACCACCCCCAACCACACAAGCACATTTCAAGCCTTGGTGTGTATCACATTCACCAATGGTCCATTGGCCAAAGCAAACCGTGTGACCAAATCCCACATAAATAAATGAGGCAGGGAAATGCACTCCACTTCTAGGGGAAGGAAATGCGAAGTCACAGGGCAAAGGGCATAGATGTAGGGAAGGTTGAGGAATTGATAACAGTGATACAATCTACCATGTCTGAAAATAAGGAAAGTGGTGAGAGGTGATAAAATAACTCCCACAGAGGGTTTCCATGTTCCATGGTTGTATAAAATAAAAAGAAAACAAAAGATTTCTCTTAATCTTCTATGCACATCTGTTTCAGTCAGTTGGTCAAGGGGCTGGGATAACTTTGACACCACTAGAATTTGCACCATTGGGGGCAGTTCTTTGGCCAGCCAAACTTGCTCTGTAGTGACTTTTGGCCCCCGAGCCTTTGCGTAGGCCAAGGAGGTATGGAGTGTTGGTAATTATTCCTTCATTTTGTTGGAATGAGGGGGCCTCTTAGCAGGGACCTGTGTGATGTTTAGCATGGTGTTATAACAACATCAATCTGAGACCCCTCAAGTGACTTTGTCACTAAGCAGCTGATCCAGGGAGGGCATCAGACTCAGTACTCATCAGATGGAGAGGACTCAAGTGGTGCTCCCATTGGTTCACTTACCTTTCTTCTTTGAAATCCAGAGAGCACAGCTTAAGACTCCAAATGTTGAAGGAAAAGCTCTTCAAATACCTAGAGACTGGCCATTCTCTCAAAGCGCATGATCCCTAAACCAGGGCTGTAACCATTCTCCATGGCTTGACATGCAGCAGGAATTAGTCAAAATCTGGAGTGAAGCCTCACTGGGTTCACTTTTTGACAGGTTCTTAAGCTTTGTAGGCCCCATTTCTGCTGATAAACATTGTATGAAAGTGACAAATGAGGGATTGCCCACGAGTTTGTGGGATTTCTCCCTGCCTGTGAAAAAGGTGGAATCACATCCACCTTTTACCACCTCCTGTGGTACAGAGCAAGTGTGCATAGAACCAGATCATCCCTTTTAAAACTATGCCGAAGCCCAGTGTGGTGTGGTCTGCACACCCCTTGCTTTATCCTTTTTGTCTCATCCTTCATCACACTGGCTCCTTACTTTCTTGCACAAGACATAGCTTTTAATTCTTTGGATGAACCTTTCTCAGAATCATGAATTTCTGTCGGCTTAGAAATGAATAACTGCCTTGGTTGCAAGTAGTTCCTGGACTGCAGAATATTAATTGGAAAGGCCCTTGTTTCTAGCCCCCCTGTTGTTCATAGCATAGCCTGACCGGGATGACCTCCAAGGGCCTTTTCTACCCCCAGATCCTGTGACCGAAGGCCCCCTCCAGCAGCCCGCCAGTCTGCACTGTGAGATCCTCTTTTCAGTGAATTGTAATTTGCATTCTTCTTTCTTCATTCCCCGATCTTGAATTCTAAACATTTATTTTCACACTGCCCCTCACTAGTTAAGTTCTCATTAAAAATTTGGGGGCTTGTCAGTAAAGTTGCTATAATCCAGACATCCTCAAGCTTTGTCTTAATTATCATGGAAAAGCTAACAAAGGAAAAAAAGGTTTCATAAAGGGGAATGAAGGTGAAAATGTTGAGTCAGTCACTGGAAATGGATGTTTTTGGCTGCCATGTAGTATACCTGCAAGCAAAATAGTGTTATTAAAATAATCTACCATCAGTTAGCCCTCAAATATGAGCCGCTAAGTTGATTTACTTGGGAATATAAAAACAAACTGAAAAAATGTTTCAGAAAATAACCAAAGCTATGTTATGATAGAGCCACAGTTAGAATCCTACATATCAGAATTCAGTTAAAGAGCTAGCTGACTTTTTAATTAGGCAAGTTATTCAGTGGAATTTACTGACAGAGTTATGCCATAAGAAGAAGTCCATAGGAAACAAATAAAGTAAACTCATTTTACTTGGTAGCCAGATAATCTGGAAACTAAACGTCTATACTCTGTTTCCTGTATGAAAGGAGTTACCTATTTTTAAAATTCCTCTCAGGATATTTTATAGAATGAATATGGTATTATTTAGCCTATCTCCTTCCAAGAAATTATTCATAATTATCTATAAGAATTGAGATTTTAAATTTAATGATTTTTGGAACACACCTACTAGTGAGTTTTAGACATCCTGTTTCTTTGGTAATTGGCAATGTGTGTAGGATAAATGTGAAAAACACATTAATTGTTGCACCTCATGCCATAACTGTCCTTGATATGCAACATGAAAATGGATATGGTTGATTCTACCAGCAAATATGGAAATATGGAAAGTGGCAGTGCCCATCAGAGGTTGTGTTCCCTGGGGCAAGTCACTGTATTTCTCTGAACCTTATTCTGTTTGTAATGCTCTGCTTTTTTGTTCACAAGATAGTTGTGCAACCGAAACGAGGTAACATCCAGGAAAGCTCATCACAAACCTCACAGGGCTATACATCCCTGAGGTAGTGGTATATTATGGTAATTTACCATGTCACCAACAACAGAACGCTGAGCCCTGGCTGCATGCTGGCTCTAGTCAGGGAACCTGGGTGCTGGTCTTGGTGGTTCTGTCAGCTAGCTGCTAGCTGTGTGAACCTGAAGTCCCATTTACTCCCTCACTGAGCCTCAGGTTCCTCAGCAGTGGAAAGGGAATAGGGCCAGGTGATTTCCATGGGCCTTTCCGATGCTAGCGTTACATGCATAATCCGAGGTCCTTATCTTAGCCCCCTGCTACAAAATCTGATATCGATGTGGGGTCAGGAGAGAAATGATCTCTGTGGGCATGGTAAGCAGTGTTCCTGCTCAAGGCAGTAGGACTGATGGAAGGGCTTTCCTCCAGCCCCGTAGGCTTCTGACTTCCTTCTGGAGCCCATATTGCCTCTGGTTTCTGGTATCTGCTGCCATCTGCTGGTTAACCTCCCTAAGAGTTGCTAAAAACTAGGAGAGCGGGAGAACCCCCTTGCCTCACAGGGATGCAGACTGAGCCGCTGAACTCCTCTGACTTTAGGGGTGGGGATGGGGGGTGGAGGCGCTAACACCAGGGAGAAGATACCTGTGTGCTGTGGACTGTCGTGGAGGAAATAACTGAAGTTCATCTGTCTCGACTTCTACCTCTGCTTTGAAACATGTGAAACCCACCTTTGGCCAAAGTACTAACAGTTGTGGTTTCTTCTGGGTTGTGTTTACTTTTCCAGCTCTCAGAATCCTCCTCCTCGTGTTCCTCTATCCATTCCATGGACACAAATTCCTCAGGGATGTCGTCCTTAATCAACCCCCTCTCCTCCCCTCCGTCCTGCAACAACAACCCTAAAATCCACAAGCGCTCCGTCTCTGTGACGTCCATTACCTCGACAGTGCTGCCTCCTGTTTACAACCAGCAGAACGAAGACACCTGCATCATCCGCATCAGCATAGAGGACGACAACGGCAACATGTACAAGAGCATCATGGTGAGGAGCGCATCCCGAGACACTCTCAGCCACTCAGATCGATCCCCTCAGCATGTATAATATTAGCATACGTGTGCACTAGCACAAAACAAATATGCATAAGTGCCCACATGTCCCTGGGTCTAGATAATGATGTAGTGCATGGAACAATACATTCCTACAATGCATATAGGTTATGATTTTTACAACTGATGAAACACTAAAATTTATTCATCCAGAGCCATGTCATCCTTTTCAAAACTATCAACTCAGGTGACTATAACAATATTCCGAGGGTGATGCCACTGCTTTACACCTTCTTAGAAGTTTACGTGTGGAATTATGCATCTGGTTTTTTAATGGAATTTCCATACATTCTTAGGAATATCCTCCATGGCAGAAGGTTTTTGAGAGGTAGAACTATAGAACTCATTGAATTAGTCATCAGCCTTTTGGGTTTTGTTCTGGGGAGGAGGGTGAGGGAAGATGAGAGGCTGTCCACACAAGTTCTGGTAAGTGAATAAGAACTACTGGGGAAAGAGATTTGGGGGGTGGGGGGAGTGGGCATTTAAATTGGAGGCACCAGTGGAGCATTCAGGGAACATTGTGTATTAGATGAACAGAAATATGTGCTGGTGCTGGGGTCGAGAACTGGGAGTCCACCAGCCTCCACAGAGTGGATACGGTCATGCAGCGCATGAGTGTATGAGACAGAACACAAGTGGCAGTGAGGGAGGGGCTGATCCAGGAGCACCAGGGAGGTGGGAGAACCACAGGGAAGCCAACGTCAGCAATGCTTATTTTTGTATTTTCAGTGTGTCTACAGGGCTTCTCTTGCATATCCCAACCAGAGAAGTATGTTCCACCTACATAGCTCTAAAGTGTCTCTGAATTATAGCATGGATTTCTAACCCCAAATAATTATGCTTTGGGACCTGTGATGGGTACAGTCAGAGTCTCCTCTGCTCTATCTGGGATGTTACACAAAATCCTACTGTCCAGAATGAGTCTTAGATTGTGTGTGCAGTGTAAGTGTTCTTTTTGGGGAAGAAGTGAACAGATGACACCTGCCATCCCCCAGATTCCTTCCTCAGCACATTGAATGCCTTCGTGGCAATTGCAACTTCTGCCAACCCCTTCTGTAGCCCTTTACATTACACATAGGTGGTGGCACTCACTTTCCATTAAAAAATCATCCCGACCTGGCTCACAGGCTTATTCATGAAAGATGACACACTGTTCTAGTGGTCTCAATCTCATTTCAGGCATTCCAAAGAGAAACTTTGCTCCATGGGAATTCTCTTAATGAGATTTATTTTACTGTGTGCCCTAGACCAGAGGATGGAAATAATTCAACTCAGCTTTGGCCTTGAGTAGCGGTTCTCAAACTTTTGGTCTCAGGATCCCTTTATACTTTGAAAAATTATTGGGGCTTCCAAAGAGCTTCAGATTATATGGGTTATAGCTGTAGATATTTACCATATTAGATATTAAAACTGGCATTTTCAAACTATTAATTCATTTAAAATAACAATAATAAGTGCATTGCATATTAATGTAACTTATACTTTTTAATGAAAAATATCTATTTTTTCCAAAAAATATTGAGTGAGAATAGTAGCATTGTTTTGCATTTTTGCAAATCCCTTAATGTCTGGCTTAATAGAAGTAACTGGCTTTCTTAAGTGAAGCCAGTTTCTTTTGTCTGGTTTTTGTTTTTTGCTATGATTGCAGGGCATTGAAGAGTATAATGACTACTAGTATGGTTAGTTATCACTGCACTGATTTATGCTAAAAGACCAGCAGTTTTATCCACCATTGCTTTTGCCCCAGCAGTGCAAATGTCAACACAAATAAAAAGATAACATCTTAGTATTATTATGAAAACAGTTTTGATCTCAGAATCCCCTTAGAGAGTTTCGGGGATCCCAAAGACCATAGATTGCATGGTGAGAACCACTGCCCTAGAGGACTTGCTTTGCGGGAGCTATCACTGTCCCTTGAGTCTAGGTCCTTACATAGAAAGTAGGAAAAACAACACTTTCAGCATCTTTCTAAATGCTACTTCTTTCCATTATATCAATCACAGTCTTCCCTGCTCTCAGGACTTTGAGAAACTTTGCATTCCCGATTTAAGGTGCATGAAAGAGACACCCAAGCATGGTTCAGTACTGGGCCATCTAGTACAGTGGTCAGTAGCCACACAAGGCTAGTAAACACCTGAAATGGAGATAGTCCAAATTGACATGCGACGTGTGTGTAAAATACACACCAGATTTTGAAGGCTTAGTATAAAGAAATGTAAAATATCTCATTAATAGTTTTATATTGATTAAATGCTGAAATAATATTTAGGATGTATTGGGTTAAGTAAAATATATTATTAAAATCTCACTTTCAAAAACCTACTGGGAGTTTAAATTTACATATGTGGCTTGCATTGTGTTTCCCTTGGACCTTTGCTGGTTCAGTGTAACAGCATGAGCCTGGCTGCATGACTGAGCTGCTAATTCTAATTGTGATCATCAGTTCCCCTCAGTAGCTTTTCTGGTGCAAAGTAAGAAACAACCAAGGAAAGCCTTTGGCTATCCCATCCTCATTTGGACACATCTGGGGAACTCTAAATAAAGAAAATAAGGTTAGCCTGACTTTCTTCTTAAAAGGAAGTTTAAATTTCTCAACCCAACTTAGCCTGACAACTCATTCCCCAAGTGATGTTCTTTCTCCTTTAATTTTATGCTACTAACCCAGTTTGACCCAGTTGTGAGAGTGTTTCCTTTAGACTATCAAGAAACATATTTTCTTCCTTGAGAATTGTGTGTGCACCTATTTTTCCCTTGCAAATGGATATGCCAGATGTTTTGATAATAAACACATGAGCACAATTTGTGTTGCTTACAAGGAATTCATTGTAATGCATATTGTTTATCGAAGCACAAGTACCAGCTGCGCCCTCAGGCCAGAGGGACCGATCTGAGCACTGACATGCTCAAGTTCACAATGACAAAGTTGAGAAACGTAGATTTTTTTTTTGGCCTTCTCTCTTCAGTCCCCCTTACCTCCTGGTGGGAATGGTTTTTATTTTTAAGTAAGAAAATCTGTGTTTTCATTGTTTCTTTCATATTTAAAGAAATCACCCAAGGAATGGTACATAAATCAGCCTTCTTTTCATATTGCACTGAGCGCCCTGAAAATCATTGGCTGGTGGGTAGAAGAGAGGGGAGAAAGTCAGAATTTGGGATAAGAACCTTTACTTGTGCTTTTAAAAAATGTTAGATTTATTATTTTTAAGCACTTAGAAGCTGATTTTTATTGAAGTATATTTTACATACCGTTAAATACACAGATCCTAAGTGTTCAGTTCTTTGGCTTTTAGTAACCATATACACCTGCGTATACACCACCACCCAAATCTAGATAAAGAATATTTCTATCCTTCTAGAAAGGTCCCTTGTGCCCTTTTCTAATCACCGTACCACTACCACCACTTAACCCTGAGATTAGTCCTCTAATGCCACAGATTAGTTTTGACTTATAAGAATAGACTCCTGCAATATATATAACCTTTGTGTCTGGTTTCTTTTGCTTAACATGATGTTTTTGAGATGCATCTATATTGTTGCATGTATCAGTTTTTAGTTCCTCTTAATTGTTGAGTAATATTCTATTGTGAATATGCTAAAATTCTTTATCCATTCTCCCGTTCGCCTGTTGATTCCAGATTTGGGCTATTATGAATACATATGCTCTGAACATTTGTGTGCAAGTCTTTTTGTGGATGTATGCTTTCACTTCTCTTGATAATTATCTAGAAGAGTAAGAAGCTGGGTCATAGGGTCACTTGTGCGTTTTGAAATGGGCAGCATGGTGGCCATTTCCATCCAGTGACCAGTGCCAGTAGCAGCAGATTAGAATATGTGAGGATAATTTCGGTCCAGAACTAATGCTGTACCGTTTTCATAATACCCTCATATATATTCTTTCATTGGACTGCACCTGGTGTGGGCAAGACAGGAGTGTTCTGTTCATTTTAATAAGGGAGGACACTGTGACCCTGAGAGGCTAAGTGACTTGCTCATCATCCTTTGGCTACTAAGGGTAGAGCCAGGACAGCTGGCTCTTGGTCCAGTGCTCATTACACTAGGCCATGTCTCCCCAGAAAGGCTTGCATAGCATAAGACAGCATGTTCTAAGCAAGAATAAGAGGGTCAGGAAGACTCTTTGAGAAAGCGTGAAGCTAAACACTTTACCCACCATTCATTGTCTTTCCAGTTGACGAGCCAGGATAAAACCCCTGCTGTGATCCAGAGGGCAATGCTGAAGCACAATCTGGACTCGGACCCGGCTGACGAGTATGAGCTGGTGCAGGTCATCTCGGAGGACAAAGGTGGGGCATGTGTTCCTCCTCATGGCAGGTTCCTGGAGCAGGTCCATGCTGCTCCTCCCATTGGGAAGGCAGAAAATGGATGCACTATCTTTTTTTAAATGGAACTGAGAGTGGGATTTTAACTGTGCATTGTCAGTTTTTGCTGCTCATGCACCTCCTTTACCCAACAATGTGTTTCTAAGTTGTGTGTAAACCAGAAGTTTAGCAATTCCAATACTTTCTCCTGCTTTCAATTAATCATTTATGAGAAGTTTACCTTTATTTAGGATTGATATTCAAGAAGTAAAATCTTCTATCATTAAAATTTGAAGTTTATTTTTTATTTTTTTACCACACACTTATTTAGGCAAGGAACTGGTGAGCTATGAAATGCTTCAATATCACTGAGAACCATTTAAAGAAATCCTTTTTCTCAAAGCCTCTCTTGGCAAATAATCACCCCGAATGTATCTATTTTCTAATTTAGATAAAGGGTTGAGAGGAGGATTCAGGCTGGGAGCTAACTCCTCTACACCCTGTCACATCATAGGAAGTGACTCAATAAGTCTCCTACTCAGAAGGAGCAGCAAATATTGTTGACGGAGGCCAACCCTGTATGCTGACAGACCCAAAAAGTGAACACTAAACATCTTAAGGTAGAACTCTTTTTACCAACAAGCAGACCTCCTCCCCCATCCCCCACAAAGGGAAAAAAGAATTATACAAGTTGGGGAAGGGACAGCAATTTATATTCCATTTGGCCTAAAAATCACCCAGGGCTCTATCCTGGGCCTGGAAGAGAGTGCTGAATTAGAGTAGTATCTTTCCCTAGAGATTAAAAACTTACTGCCTCTGAGAGAATCCTTTTTCAACTGCCTCTGGGAAGTTTTCTCATTCATTCAGCTGAGCTCTATGTTTTGGGGCAAACCTTTCTCAGTTATAAATGATCTTTTAATGTAATTACAGTTAAAATTTGAAGCTGAAAAGTGGTCTCCTGAGTTTTACCATGTTGTCCAGAAAAGGCAAACTCATGACACCATGCTTACTTAGCAAGTGAGGTTGTTGGGTCTGAAGTTCCAGGATCCTGAGATGCGGCCTCTGAGCCCGGTGTTACCACTCACCAGCTGTGTGGTCTCCCGCCAGCTGCTTCACCTCCCTGGTTCTTGGTTCCTCATTAGTTAAGTGGAAATAATACCCCACTTGTTCCTCATATCTTATAGGGCCATTGTGGAGATAACAGGAAATAGTGAACATGAAAATCCTTTGGGGAAGTGCTAAGTGTTATATTGCTGTGTGAGGTATATTATCACTGACTCAAGAATATGTGAGCAGGATCACAGGGCCGCTTTCAGGGTGTTACTCTTTGTGGACCGTTTGTGTGAATAATGTTCATGAACCAGTCTCAGCTCATCCAGTCTTGCTATGGGATCTGAATGTTTGAGGTTCACATAAGGCTCATTTAATCCAATTCCCCAATCAGTTCCTCTACTGGCTGCCTCCTCACCCTACCGTCACCAAGCTAGACTATGTTTTGCCTTTTTTGTTCCCTCTTTATTGTTGTTGTTGTTTTTTAACCCATTACCCCCGAGTGCTAATTTCTATATACTTTCTTTTAAAAATAGAAGGAAACAAAAAATCTTGATTTGATAATTTCATATTATGGTAGGAACAATCCTTGTTCAGAAATTGCAAATATCTGGCTGTGAATCATTGAAAATATTCTAAATGTTATCAGATATACACTGTCTTATATGGATGCTTTTGAATATTAAGACGCAGGCTGTTGACAAAGCAAGAACTCAAACGGAGTAAAATACTGATTTGACTGGGGATTACTTCAAAAAATAACTCAATATTCCAATTAAAGAGTTCTGGAAAACTCTGTAGATTAGTTCTACTGTCCACCCGCCCAGGCTGACCTGCACAAGCTGACTCTGTTCTCTTTCCTTATCTTTTTCAGAACTAGTGATCCCAGACTCAGCAAATGTCTTTTATGCCATGAACAGCCAAGTGAACTTTGACTTCATTTTACGCAAAAAGAACTCCCTGGAAGAACAAGTGAAACTCCGTAGCCGGACCAGCTTGACATTGCCCAGGACAGCTAAACGGGGCTGCTGGAGCAACAGGCACAGCAAAATCACCCTCTGAAGGGAGACACCAAATGGCCCCTTGCTTTCCAAAGGCAGAGTGGGGCTGAGAACAGGCAGTGGTGACTGCTACTACCATCCAGTGTTCGAGGATAATTGGTGAAGTCAACAGATATTTATTGAGTACCTACTGTGTACAGGCACTATGATAGGCATTGTGGGGAAATCAGAAATGAATTGGACATGAAAAGGATGAATGATTCACTGATTCTCTTTGGCCTATTTGAGACTGGAATGCAAAATTATCCACATTTATAAGTATATATATATATACACATATTTGGTATGTATGTATGTGTGTGTGTGTGTATGTATGTATGTGTTTGTGTGTGTGTGTGTATATATATATATATAAATATATATGAGGGACTTTATGGGATATTCTGGACTATGGGAAAACAAATTTGCACAATGGCCTGGGAAGTTAAGGTCACTTTTTACAGGGCGATAAAAGGAACTGAGAACCTAATCTCATACCTTCCAAGTAAATGGAATCAGTCCTAGAATACAGAGTGTCCTTTGTGCCAGTATTACGAGAACTTCAAACTTTATTTTTATAAAGGGAGAGAATTACTTTCTCAATCAAGTGCCACCAGAAAAGAACAGCTGCAGAGGCTGGACCTGCCACAGGCTGAATGAAAGGCCTCTTTGGAAAGGGTTTGGATGAGCCAGTGGCCTCGACCTCTGCCTATATCTGTCACTTTCTGCTACCCTAGGGTAGGCTAGGAGGAGCTTCTGAGGCCCACTCCGACCCCCTGACCTCACCATCGCTCCTCTCAAGTCAACATGAGCCCATTTGATTTCTAGCAACCATGTCAAGTTTCTGTCCTCCCCCCTGACCCCGGAACATATCACAATTATTATTGCACAAATAGCTGTGTTCTTTGGTAACGTATCAGCTTACTGGCCAGAAAAGAAAGCGCAAAAGAATCGTGACTCATTTGGACTCTTTGTCTTGGAATTCCACTACTTCATTGCCTTTTCCGAATGAATGCCTTTTGCATGTAAAACCGTATGTCTGGGGTCTTTTGCCACCTGGATTGTAGTACCTCTTTATTATGTGCAATTTGTTTCTCAGGTGTAGAAATTTCTACTGCAATTGACTATATTTGATCATTTTGAGCCTGTGAAAGCTTTCTGAACAGTGATTGCCCTCTTAGCTCCTCTGAAGATATTCCCTGCTGATAGCAGCATCCTATTTTACTTATTAACTTTTATAGCATTACTGTGCCTAGTCATGGGGAAAGAAATGGGGCTGCATCTGTTACCTAAATAATCTCTCAAAGAGGTACATTCTTCCAGATGGAATCAATAACATTTTTTTTTACAGGTTCCCACACCTGCTATCACAGTGTCACTGTTAGTGACATTTTTTATTTCTAGCAACACCATCATGCTCTCCCTTTCAAATCTGAGCCATGCTGGGGTTTGAACTAAAAGCCATATGTGGGATATTGACATGTGTAAGAAGCACTTTCAGAATGTTGTCCTTTTTAAGAAAAAATTCTCAAAATACCAGTTTTTATTCCAAAAATAAAGAAAATGAACTCAGATTATGAAGTATAGATTGTAACATGGAGCTTTTTTTCTCCTATTCCTGTAATTCAGCTCTCGAAAGACATGTGGGATTTATGTAAGTAGCCATATGAAATCTGTAAGAAACACCAGGGAAAGTTTTAGAGATGTGTGGCAGTGGACCAAAAAATGAGCCAGGAAGACCTCAGATTTCCTTTAGGTCTTTCTAGGGAGACCAGACTGTGTATTATAAAGACTGACTGGGTTTCAACTAGTCAGAAAACACTTTCTTATGTTTGTAAGGCTCGTCCGGTTTGTACTTTTGTGCTTGGAAGAGAGATGGCCAAGGTGGCAGTTGTCACAGAGATTGAAGTCAAATGCAGTCTCAGCCTAATTTTCTTCATTCAAATTTCAAAAAGAAGATACAGAACTGTTGGCCTGGTTTGGGATGTAACTATCAAGACATATATATTGTGCCCATGTGCTTGCCTTTGTATTTATATTGTATATGTAGAATCTAGATTTATATACTGCAATGTAATATATATATATATATTCTTTTTTAAAGACAATGGAAATTCTAAGTAGATAAAACATAGCTTCATTTATTTAATGCCACTTTAAATGTCTTAAATTTGTTTCCTGGTAGACAGTCACATAATGCTTTTAGTTGCTCACATGTTGTCTTTTTGCATCTCCATCATCTGTTTATCTTTTGGTTAAATTAATAAACTGGTTTGGTACTTAGTTGGCATGTGCTGCCAGACCCAAAGGGATTGTATCTGGAGCATTTATCAGGCAGGTTCTGGATTCTGATATGTCAATAAGCTTTTTGGAAGCCCACTCTGAATTGGTTGGAGAGAGCAGAGGGAAGGCCAGTGGCCATGTTAGGAGGGGATCCTCCCCCACTGGCAATTGTTATGAGTATGGGGGAAAGAGTGATGTTCCTAGCACACTGCAGTCGAATATGAGGCTCGCTAGATTGCTATTCTTAGGAGTCACACAATGGGGACACTTTTTTTAAAAATCCAACTGCGAGTAAAGATCCAAGGTAATATTCTGCCTTCTTTTTGACAGCCTTTCCCCCCACTCTGCTCCCATCTCCCTAATTCTTGAAACCTTCCATGGGGTACCAGAAGCCAGGGGTCCACCATGGAGACAGGAGAGAATGTCTTCTCAAAAGGCATTCAGACTGAGGCCAGCTTCACTATACAGACGCACAAAGCATTGTAGAGAGAAAATTGGAGCAAAACGGGATATGGGGTAGGGTGAAATAGGTGCTACATTTTACAAAACTGGTCAAGCAGTTATTTTGCAGCTTTATAAATATGACTCTTATTGTCATTTATCATATTGTCGCTAACAAGTTCCCATAGTTATTTTCCAATGGATTCTTAAATGAACCCATATCATCAAGTTTTCTGGGGTCTTAATGGGATTTTGGAGAGAGCCAAATAGCTGTTTTAATAATAACAAATGGATAATATGGGGTGGGGCAGGAAAAAAGGGATTTCCATCTCTGGAACTAGGTGACTTTTGTCAAGATGATTCTAGAAAACTGGTTCCCTTGTTTTGCCTCTGTCAAGAAACTGGGCTTAGTGACTTTTTACCTGAAGGGATAATGTCTTAACATTTCCTTTTTTGGAGCACTTTCCAATTCTTCATGCAGCACAGGACTGTTATGAGGCATACATGATTGCGTTATATAACCTGATTTCAATGTTATCAAGGTTCACTGATCCCAAATTCCTTTCTCTGCAGATGCCTACCTAATAAGTTTCTTTAAATGAAATACCTCTGGAAGGATGTATTAGGCTAGGCCGGGTTAGGCTGAAGTAATTGAAATTTCAATAACTTAAGATGAATTTTATTTTTTTCATTCCTATCCCAGTGTAATGCAAATCAGGCAGCTCTCCTAAGTGGCTTTCTTCCAACAGTGGCTTAAGGATCCAGACAGCTTCCATCTTGCAACTGTGCCACATCAGTTTTTCACTTTAGGTTACGGTGGTGGTAAAAGAATATGGAGAACTCACAACTGTTTCTAAATGCCTTAGACCAAAATGACACGTCATTTCCATTCACAGTCCATTGCCAGTACGTGGCCCCTATCTAAGTGCAGAGGAGGCTTGGAAATACAGGAGAGCACCTGGAATAGCACCTGGATGGTAGGTGAGCCTTACCATCTCTGCCACAAAGGGTTAATGTCTTCTTCCTTGGGTGCATGAGTTTGTTAATTTTTCTACGAGTTTGATAAAGAAGTTTTGAAAGAGTTGGCAGTGAAGACGTGAGATAAGGACTACACAGAGCAAAGGAAGAGTTGAAGAAAGAGCTGTTCAAAGAAGAAAATACTGGAAAGAGTAACTCAATTTTGTCTAGAATTTTGCCTTGACCGAATTTATTTTTAACGTTCAGCATGCAATCACCACCAATTTACCTGATTTGAAGGCAGTCCCTCCTTTGGTGAAACCACGAGCTACTTTACAGATGCAGTTGTAGTTCAAGTTAAAAAGAAAAAGAGAGAAAAACTAAAGTGTTTACACATTAATCAACACACCAAATAGGGGTGAGGAAAATTTAATTATTTTAGACTCAGAACTTGGGAACCATTATTGGATGTGGCTTTTCAACATCTCTACCAAAGTGCTAACATAAAGAAGAGCGCTGCATGGGAGCAGTTTGCTTATTTAACAGGAATCCAGTGTTTTCAACATTTTCTTTACAGTTGGAAGGCATGTTAGAATCATGTGGTCAGCCCTTCTTATTACAGATACAGAGACTGAGGCCCAGAGCAGTTAAGGATGTTGCCTAGGGTTAGTGGCAGAGCTCTGACTTAGTGGACCCCACTTTGTGCATATCACACTGACTGGACACTGAATTAAGGGGGCTTTCCTGACAGCTGCTCCTTCATAGCCTCATTGAACTGGAGAGAATCCCAGGTTCGTTGGTTCCAACCCCAGCTTTTCAACCATGTGAATTCACACAAGCTATCTTGGTCAGATGAGCATCTGGTCAGTTCTTTAAAATCTCCAAGAAATGTTCTGCTACGAGTCAGAACACTACGACCTATCATCCTGAGCATTGGTTCCATCTAACAGATGAGGAAACGGGTCCATACAGGTCATCAGGATGGCACTGTGAGTTAGCTCTCCAGCTAGGATTTGAAATCACTTCTGATCTATGGACTCTGCCAACCCAATAGGGGTGGCAGAGACAGGACCAGGGGATGGCATTCTATGCAAAGCACTATCCAAACTAAGAGTTAAGGAAGGAGGAATGGATGTGACAGGCCTGGGTACCATCGGAGACCCAGTCCTAGGACCTCCTTACCCAGCCTTTCTGGAAGCCAGTTATTTTTATTCCCATCATTGTTTGACCCCTAGGCAATATTTTGGGCTACAGTTCCAATTTCTTCCACAAGAATCAAAAGGGATACCTATAAATCAAGTATTTAAAAAAGTATAATGAAGGATTTAAACTGTCTGTATTGCTCTAGCCATAAAAATCAGTGCACTGGACTTCCGGGAAGATGGCTGACTAGTAACACACAGGAATCTCTTCTCCAGAAAAATAGCTAGAGAACAGGCTGAAACAGACCCAAAATAGATCTTCTAGGGTTTAGGACAGCAGGGAAAGACTGCATACCACCGAGAGGAGAGAGGGACAAAAGAGAGAAATCGCGACGACAGAACCAGAACCGTGAGTTTTTAAT
>JAQZBX010046591.1:0-20722 GCA_029593785.1 Cabassous unicinctus | reverse complement strand
ACCTTTGTGGTCAGAGACAAACAGGTAAAGTGTTGCACTGATGTTCTCCAGGTGGCCATGGTAGAAGTAGACTGTGGGGCTCACAGAGACAGGCTGAAGGTGGGACAGTGGTGTTGTGCTGCTGAGGGAGTAGAGGGGACAGGCCCGGGAACGCTCATCACTGGACTCAAACAGGAAAGCCCTGTGTAAGTGAGGGGGGGACAGAGGAATGTTCTTCAGGATGTCAGGATCTGTTGTGTTCCTTTCAGCACGTCTCTAACCACGCTCGCTGCCACCAGCACCACCGCCGCCACCACAACGCAGCTGGCGAAGGAAGCCGGTTGGGAGGACTCTTGCCTCTTACCAAGATGGAACTCCAGCCCAGTCTTCTCTGTCCACCTGAACCGCTTCTACCGCCTGCTCCCTCCCTGACCGCCTTTCTGCCTCTTGGTCCACCAGCTCTGTCTGTGGACTTGTATTAGTCAGCCAAAGGAGTGCTGATGCAAAATACCAGAACTCTGTTGGCTTTTATAAATGGTATTTATTTGGGGTAGAAACTTACAGTTACCAGGCCATAAAGCTTAAGTAACTTCCCTCACCAATTTTTCTTGCCACATTTTGGTGCAAGATGGCTGCCGATGTTCAGCCTTCCTCTTCCTCTTCAGGCTCTGTGGTCCCAGCTTCTTCCAATATCAGCAGTAGGCTTGGATAAGTCTTGTCTCTCTCCTGGTGCTCGTTTCTCTCCGGGCTCAGCTGCTTTGTTCTCTCCATAAGGTCAGCTGTAGGCTATCAGGGTCTCTAGGTTTTGTCTCTCTCCCTGGGGCTCATTTCTCTCAGCTCATCTGCTCTGCTCACTCCACAAGGCTAGCTGTGAACCATCAGGCGGACAGTTCATCTCTCTTCCCGGGGCCTCTGCTGTGTCTGTGGAGCTGTCTCTGTTCCTCTGTGTTCTTCTCCTGTGTGTTTAATTCCCAGGCTCCAGCTCTAAACTCCAACTCTCTTCTCTGCTATTTAGTTTTCTCTGTGAGTCCCCGCCCACCAAGGGGGCAGAGACTCAATGTCCTAGTGAATTGGCCCAATCAAAGCCCTAATCATAATTTAATCACGCCCAGGTACAGACCAGTTTACAAACATAATCCAATATCTATTTTTGGAATTCATAAACAATGCCAAACTCCTACTGTGGTATATGGGAAAAATATATGCCTAATGTAAACTATGGACTATAGTTCATAGTACCATTTTAATATTCTTTCATCAATTGTAACAAAGCTACCACACTAATGTAAAGTATCAAAAATAGGGGGATATATGGGAACACTGTATTTTTTACATGATTTTTCTGTAAACCTACAACTTCTCTAAATAAAAAAAATTTTAAAAGTGATTTGCTCCAGGAAGCCAGCCCTGGTTCTCTGTGCTCCTTCCCACCAATTCCCTGGCCACATTTTGTCGACATTTCCTTACAAATGGGCCCTTTTCTCCTCTCCCCTAGACGGTTAGTTTCCCAGCCGCAGGATGGGTTGCAGCACCTCACACGGTGGCATTCAGGAAATGCTTTTGGGCTAAAGTGAGCTGTATTTATGCTATTTGAAAGAGGCAATATTTTTAAAATGTGGATAACAAAATATTTCCTCCAAAACATAGAGGAGAGGTTCCTCATTATCTTCTGCTTGAATTCACTTGTTTCCTGGACTCCAACCCAGGACACTCACCAGTAGTTAGGTGCTTTAGTTTCCCCCTTGCTAAAGCAAATACCATACGATGGGGCGGCTGAAACTATGGGAATGTATTGCTTCATAGTTTTGAGGCTAGAGAAGTCCAAAATCAAGGCGTCCTCAAGGTAATGCTTTCCCTCAGAAGACTGTGGCTTTGTGGGGCTGCCTGCCGGTAACGCTTGGTCCTTGGCTTTTCCGTCACATGGCTGTGCATGGGGCCCTCTCCTGGTTCTTAGTTCTCTTGACTTCCAGCTTCTGGCTGCTCCCTGTGGCTTTCACTCTCTCTCTCTCTCAGTAAGGCCTCCAGGAATGGGATTAGGACCCGTCCTGATTCAGCTGGGCCACACCTTAACCGTAGTAACCTCATCAAAAGGCCCTGTTTACAAGAGTTCATACCCACAGGAATGGATTAAGTTTAAAAACATGTTTTTCTGGAGTACATAGTTCCAAGCCACCACATTAGGATAATTTTTTTTTTTTTAATAAAAGTCTTTAATGGGTCTAGTCAGGGAGCGCAGTTGGCTGCAGACACCCTTGGCTGAACGTGTCCTCGACGGGCAGTGGGGCTGGTTTGGACTGAGCGTTCGGATCTAGAAGGGCTGTGCGTGGGCCAGCGCAGCAGGAGGTGCCGGTGCCTCCTGGGTGGTGGGTCTGCTGGGTCAAGGCTGGGGCTCAGCGGGAGGGTGGAGGCTGTGGGGACACCATCAGCCCTAGCTCACTTGCTTTACAGTCTGTAATTTCTTTATTCGCTCATCTGTCCTCATTTCCACAATTCCGGATGACATGGATCTGCGCGTGCACGTGTGTGTGTGTGCATGCTGTAGAAAAATGCTGATTTTAAAAATTTTGTCTTTTGCTGTTTTGGGGGTAAAAAACTTAAGACAGCTAAGCTTTTGTTCCAGAATTTTCCTTATAGTTCTCTCTGAATGGGAAATAACTTCCCTGTTTAGCAAGCGTGACCACCTCTTTGGCTCATGGATTACTCCCGTTCCTTGGATAGAGATGAGTAAAATATTTGAACATTGGCATTCCCTCTATATGATGCCTGCTTTAGGATATCTTCATGATGATTAAAATTATCTTACTTTCCTTAATCTTAGAAGACGTTAACTTAGTGATTAACTGATATTCACCACCACTTGCTCTTTCCAAGGGACATGGTAAGGGTAATAAGGGTCATATATGTGAAATGTTTTGAGCTCAGTGGCAGCGAGATGCCACCAGGCTCACAGGTGTCACTGTTGTTCAGGTCCATGCTGTAGCCACATGATCAAGAATAATTTAATTTTGGAAATTATAGTTTCATGTTTAGACATCTATTGTTAACTACCATAATTTGCTTTGGCCTGAGCCCTGCAATACACCTCAAATTGTAGGTTAAAAACAAATGAAAGAGAAGTGATCAGAAAAGCTTTTACTACATGTTTCATTTCCTGATTTTGTTAAATCCAAAAATAAATAAGCCTTTTAAAAAGAGTTAATCAAAAAGGTTCATTTTCTGGGAATGTTATGCATCTGCAATAAATAAGCGGCTGCCTCCACTTTCATGCAAAATAAATAAATGCATTTGGTGACATACATCTGAGGAATGTACTTCTTGTGATTTTCATGGAATGAAGAAGCAACCTTACAGATGATAGAGATTTTACCATCTGCTGGTAAAAAAGGAAATGTAGCTGGTAATGTGATTCTTACTGAGTTCAATGGCTAAAACGGCATGCTGGGGATCGGAATTCTTTGCACTGGAGCCCGTCGTGCCCCGGGAGGCTGACCTGCCTTTCAGGCTGCCGGGGGGATGTTCCTTTGCTTCTAAAGCGAGTGGCATGGATCTCGCCTTGCCTGGATGGCACATAGGAAGGAAGACGACCCAGTTTTAATGGTGAAAGATCAAGTGAAAAGCACTCTCTGGACTGGTGCGTGGCTGCACGAATTTCACTTGCAGTTAGTGGAATGGCGAATTCGCTGTCGAGAAGGTACTGTCTTTATGAGTTAAAATGTTCAGTGTTGGAACAAGAGGTCAAAGTTCAGAGTTTAGGGAGAGTCGGGGGATGCGTCTGCTTTAAGCAGGTGCCATGTTAGCGCCCTCGACTGAAACGACAGGTGGGGGCGCTGTAGTGGGTGGGCTAACCTTAACGAAGGGCTGGCCACTCAGTGGAGGCCGCAGAGTTGCCCAAGGGAGAGGCACGGAGGCCGATTGCCTCTCATTTTGGGTTTCCTTTGCTGTGTTCCAAAGAAGAGGAAATGATGCTCATTTTAGGCCCTTCTGGTTTCATCTCATGGGACAGAGGCACTGCGCGGCCCAGGCGTCACGATGGTCCGTTCAAGATGGCCAGGAATTTCTATTTACAGCTTGTGTGTGTGGTGAGTGGGCTGGGTGTTCATTCCTCACCAACGCTGGAAACCACAGGGCGGGTATTCGGCCAGAGATGGGAGAACTTCATCTTGGCGTGGTCTGCATGTTGGAGTGCTTCCGGTCCTCTTCAGGCGTCCCCTTGCCTCCAGTGCCCCCTCCCTGGCCTTGCATGCAGCGAGCCTGGGCTCTGCCTCACTGATCTGGGCTGTCAGCTGCTGCCTCTGTCCTAAACGTCTAAGCCACGATGCAAAGGGGTCGAGTTTACGCGCCTGTTTTCATCGCGGTCCTCTAGAATTGTCCTTTTTCAAGGGTTGGGACCCAAGGGTCCGTGTGCCCTGCCCCTTGGCCTTTGGAAGAAGTGCTGACAAACCCAGTGACACTAAGCTACAGAAGGCTGATGGAGGCTTAAAGTGTTTCCCTTCTTGTGGTGTCTGTGTTTCTTACAGGGGCGGAGACATCTTAAACCAGAGGAATGACTCTCTAGTTGTGGAATTTCAGTCCTCAGCCAGCAGATGCAGGAGGTATTATTTTGGGTTCGGGGATGTTCTCAGAAGCCTGGAAACCATCCTAAACGCCCGCCCGCCTGCTCCATCCGCCCACAAGGCCGCTTCATGCCTCACGCCAGTCTCGTCTGTCTGGTCGGCTTGCGCAGGCTGAGGGCAGCAAGCATGTTTGTGGCTGTCTCTGTGTGAAGTTCAGCGCAGTGGGCGCTGCACAGGTGCTCCTAGGTCCTGCGGAGGAGAAGAGCTGCCGTGCATGCGAGACAAGCTTCTGTTTCCTTTTCTGTTTTGGATTGCAAATGCCGGTGCTGGCTGAAAGTTGGCAAGTCCATCCTGGTAAAATGAGGCTCCCCCTCTCGGTGAAGCCCCTTTCATGTCCCTCTCGCCACAGCATGCATCGTGTGTCCTCGGAGCAGTTTCCATTTTAAATGCATGGAATGTTCATGGAAGCTGGGGCTTCACATTACGAATGTCCGTAAGCATGGCCGGGAAGCCGGGCTCTCTGAACAAGAGCGTCATGTCCATCTCGTGCCTCCCTCGTGCTTTTCTAAGTGATGGTGACGCTGGGAAGAGGGCCCAGAGGCCGCAGCCTGCCTGCGCAGGCCGTGGCTGCACTTCCAAACCTAATAACTTTGGATGATGTACTAAGGATGAATTAGAATGCTGATAGGCTACATGTTCTGGGTATTTAAACATGCCCTCATCTTAAATTTAAATGAAATGCCCGAGGTGCAGAAACAGCCTTGCCAGAAGCAGGGTCAGCATAGCCCCTTAGGCAGCTCATTTAAGGAATATTCTGGCCAAAGGGGCAGAGCCAGGAGGAGGAGCAATATTTATTTTATGACTCTCTTATCTGTGTTCTCCACAGCTACGTGACACAGATAGCCTTCCTTTTATTAAAGACAACTATTTGGTTAAAAATGAAATAAAAAGCATTTTCATAAGTTCCTTTGAACTCACAGATCTTTTTATTAACAACAGTATCTTAATAGCAAAACATTGGATTTTATGGCACCTAAAACTGTTCAAAAGCCCTTTTATATGTGACCTTCACACCGAAACCTTGTAACGCCACCATCACACATACCTGCTTTATACATGAAGACGCTGGTTTGGGTAGGGCGATCACGTGGCTTTTCCGTCACCACGCAGCTGGTTAGGGGAGAACCAGTTAGGAAGTTCTCCGACTCCCAGCTCAGGCATCTGCCGGCTAGACCCAGTGGAGGCTCACAGCGAGATGTGGCCGGGTCTTTTGAACTGGACGCTTTGCTAGGGGATGAATGCAGCGCTGACTTGGAGGGATGCGTCGGCGCTTTCGCACTGGCTTGGAGCGGGAGTGCTGCTGATTGCTGGGAGAGTGGGTTTCTTTATCCAGCGTATTCCCTTCCTTCAGGGAACAGGTCACTTCTCAGTCATTAGTTGAATTAGGCCTGTTATTTTCTCCTTATTAGAGGGAAGGAAAACTTTATTTCTTCCTTCGTCCTTCCAGTGATCTGGTGTCTGGGCTTCTCATAATTGTATTTTTGGAGAACAGATATTAATTTTCTTCAACAAAAGACCCAGTTCCTTGATGACACGACATAATTCATTTTCTCTTCCCCCTGCATTGCCTGCTCCCTTTCCTCCTGGCACATTTTTCATAGTTAGGAGGAGCGATAGTGTCAAATATATCAGAAGGAAGAATTGATTCAGTGGTACTTTGACAACTTGACTGATTAACAGAGATCAGAAGAAGGCTCGTAATTGTGAAAACCACTGCAGCATGGAGTTTTAACAGCTCTTTAGGGAGCTAGTTAATGAAAGAATCACTACAGAAACACAGCCATGCAAAAACAAAAAAAACAAAAAACAACAGGAGTATTCCCATATAACACTCAGAGGCAATGTCACAAGAGGAAATATGCTCGTAATTTCTATTTACACATCGCTGTAATTACCACCTGCTTTAAGATTGCTTTCAGTCTTCACCCGTCAAAGTTGCCTAGATATTTCCTCTTTCACGTATCAGGCCGAGAAGTCAAGTACAGGTTAGAACTCGTTCCAAGGATTTTTCTCCCTGAAGAATGTAATTAGCAGGCACCCAAGTGCACGCTGTCTGATTAGACTGGCTTTAATCCGATCCATGTTCTGTATCATTGCCATTTGTCCCTGATCCAGACTTCTGCCCTTAGATGAAGGCTAGACTGGGCTTTACCCTTTAATTAAAAAAATTTTTTTCACATGTGTTCTGTTCTCTTTTCTTTCTCCTAATGCAGTGTCTACGAACCAGATAGAAATGTGTTACGGAGGAAGGAACGAGAAAGAAGAAATCAAGAAGCTCAACAGGATGACGGCACATTTAATTCGAGTTACTCCCTCTTCAGTGAACCTTATAAGGTAGATGGTTTACAGGTTTACAAGTGTCAGGGTAGATGGCTTACAGGTGTCTCTCTGCACCCTCTCTGCACATACCTCTGGCTGTGTGTGATGGCAGTCTTCTCTGCAAGATTTGACCAGCCAAACTTCAGTTCAGTTTCTGCCTGTTCGGCCCAAGGAACACAGCCCAGCCACTGGGTCTTGCTCCAGCCCCCACCCCACCCCCGCCAATCCTGGTATCTAGTTCACATGCCTTTAGTGGTTACTCCCTCAGTAAAACCTTAGTTTTGTTTAATATTGAGATTTGAGACCTGCTTGCAGTGATTTTTATCAATCATACAGGTGTCATTTTTGCATCAATTTTAAAAGAGTTTTGCTTTCTAAGCTCTTAGGAAACCCTGTTAAAAAGAGGTTAGATTACATGTTTTTCATGCATGGATCAT
Source organism: Cabassous unicinctus (assembly GCA_029593785.1). Lineage (NCBI taxonomy): Eukaryota > Metazoa > Chordata > Mammalia > Cingulata > Chlamyphoridae > Cabassous > Cabassous unicinctus. The sequence goes on along the minus strand of JAQZBX010046591.1, from coordinate 13,374 downwards.
TCTAGGGTACTTATTAGGTCTAGTAAAAAAGAAATTGTATTATTTCTCATTTACATCAAATGCTATAAATATGATTTCGCTTCCAAAACCAGGTATCTTCCCAGGTTTCACTAATATCTTAGGCTTCTTGGAATGGTGGAGGGCTCAAACTGGTAGCTTCCTGCACATTTAGCCCCCATGTTCCTGTTTAAGCTTCACCCTGACTTCTCGTGCCTGTCACTCTTGGTTTCTGATAAGAATAATTATATATTTAGAAACTGGAAGCAGAACAATTGTGAGTCAAATCTGAATTTTCAAGAAAAGCTCCCAGCGGGACTACATGGGAAAGAAAATGCAATCCCAGAAAGATTTAATCCAGACAATTTTGCGAAGTTGCAATAGTAAATTTTCTGATTTCCAGGCAACCCATTTCAACAGCAACATGATACCAAAGATAGATTCCTTTTTAATGTACCCTAAGTGTTACAGCCTTCCAGCTCTGCTGAGATATCGGGCGCTGCCATGCGCCTGGAGACGGAGGGTTTTGATCTCATCTCTCGGCTCCCGTTCTGAACGTGGAGCCCCAGTTCTATGATGAGTAAAGGTGAGGCTCCGTTATTCCGGCTGCCTCTGTTTTCTGTAATGACACTGTGGGTGTTTTGTTCTTCTCTCTCCAGACTAACAAGGGGGATGAGCTCTCCAGCCGCATCCAGAGCACGTTAGGAAATTACGATGAGATGAAAGACTTCTTAACAGACAGATCCAATCAGAGTCACCTTGTTGGCGTTCCCAAACCTGGGGTTCCTCAGACTCCCGTGAACAAGATGGACGAACATTTCGCTGCAGATTCCAGAGCCCAGACCCAGCCCTCGTCGGTCTGTGGCACTGCGTCTTCCACGCCAGCGGCTGTCCCGGTGCCACAGGGTAAGAGAGGCACCGGGAGCTGGCAGAAGGCCGGGCACCCGCCACCCGATGGCCAGCAGAGAGCAAGTAAGCACGGACACAGGTTGCTTGATTTGCACAAATCTGCTAACCCAAAGAGCAGTAGTAAAAAACCCAATCACTGTGTGTCAAGCCCCTCATCCTCTTCTTCCTCTTCTTCCAACTCAGCACAACAGGGCTCTCTCAGGACCTTGCTTGGCGACGGTGTTGGCAGACAGCAGCCACGGACCAAACAGGTGTGCAGTGTAGAGGGGGGGCTCCAGGCCCAGGACAGGCCCCCTGCTCTGCCAGCCAAGCCCAGCGGCGGCGGACACTGTGTCCAGAACTTTCCCCCCTCCCTGGCTTCCAAACCCAGCCTGGTCCAGCAGAAGCCAACTGCATACGTGCGGCCGATGGACGGCCAAGACCAGGCTCCCGACGAGTCTCCCAAGCTCAAGACATCTACAGAAACCAGCGTGCACTGTGCATCATACAGGGGCATCCCGGCCACCAAGCCAGAGTCGGCCAGAGTCAAGGCCAAGCTTTCCAAGTTCAGCATCCCCAAGCAAGGGGAGGTGAGTCTTTGCTCAGTACCGCTTATGTGCACCTAAGTAGTTACAAGTGATTGCTTGCGGGGGTAAATTGAATTCCCATACTTCTTTTTTCTCGAGGAGGTGGCTGACCTCACGTGGTAGGATCTGTTGCAATTATAGCAGTAACTAAAGGGGAGGCAGACGTGAAAAATGATTTCTTAAACTCAAGTGCATTATCATAAAAGACATTAAGTGCCAACACGTGGAATTGTGGAAATGTGTCTGTGGATGTGTGTTAGTTGGGGCAGGAAAACCTCCTTCAGTATATCCAAGGCATTTTTTGTGTGAACAAGCCAGTGTTGGCTGAGATACATTATTTACCTGATATGATATCATGTTATGTCATATTAGTATTTGAAGGCTATACTTCTTAATATGTAAAGAGGTGGTTTCTTAGGTAAAAGATTTCAGAACCTCTTTTAACGTTTTTTTCAGTTTTTGAAATGGTTCTGGAGAAACTTCACAAGGTAAAGCTCACAACAGCGTTTAAGAAAATTGTGTAAACGATTCAATATTGATTATGGTGAATAGTCAAATCTATCTTTGGTCCTGTCCAAATTGTAATATTTAAGGTCCAGGTTTGGTGGTGTTTAGTCAGAATTCTTACTTGGACCCCGCAAGTCATGTAAAAATGATCTTAGGTTATATGAAGAGAGTGAAATCTTTTCACCAAATCTGTCTGTTCTGCATTTGGATTGTATTCTAAGTGTTTATTCCTTGCACTATGAAATGTATAGCGTGGACTTGTGTAGCGTTAGAATTCTCAACAAGCCAGTCATGTGGTCACAGAGGTGGCAAAGAGGCCTCGGCGCTTGCACAGTAAGTCTGGATGGAAAACAAAGTTTTGTCTTAGAGAAGCACGTCTAATTCCTGTGTTCCAGCTGGATGATGGTTGTCAAAAGAACATGAAGAAGCAACATGACTGCGCACATTTTTTGTTTTGTTGTGATGTGGTTTACTAACTGAAATAAAGTGTGAGTTCTAGAATATTGTATGTAGGAACTGTTGTAGGTTCATTTTTTTCTTTCTGACATAGTCTTCTTTAAAGACTAACAGTGTGACCAGATATATCCTTTGTAGCCTAATTTGATTTAATAATCAAATGAAACAAATGGTTTGACATTTCTTCTTGGGTTTCTGACAAGTCTGAGCTTAAATATTTAAAAGGTCTCTCTGTCACGTCAGAAACCACCATGGGAATTGGGAGATTAACATATTGCCCTTAAAAAAGACATCTTTTTTACCCTCTGAGATGTTTGCAAATTCCAATGAGGAAATTGAGTGACATGTATACCAATAACTTCTTTTGATTATTAATTTGTGGTGGATTACAGAAGTTGTACTTTAGGAATTAATGGAGGCAAACTGTAACTTTAAATTTCCAGAAGCATTTATGTTTTTAAAAGTTTGCAGGAAACACGCATATCCCACCTTACAATACTGAATTTCATCAAGCTCTTTGATTTTGTCATCAAATGGCCTGTACTAAACAAAACAAAACAGAACAGAAAAACTGTGGAGACGAACTCAACTGCCCACAATCTCGTTATCATTTTAATCCCAATTGATTCTTTTTTTTTTGTCTGCCAAAGAAACTTCAAATTTGTTTCTTGTCTGCCAAAAATTTGACTTTTGTCTGCCAAAGAAACTTCAAATTTGTTAACTAAAAATTGATTTGCTTATTTAGTTTGGAGACCAGTGAGTTTGCAGAGCTCTGATTAAAAGGAAAGGCCTAATATTTTCGACAACCACTCCAGCCTTGTGCAGACAATCCTGGTTTTCACCTGGGAATGTTGTTAATGACTTGGGCATTTTCATGGTGGCCATCAAGGACGCCAGCTTGTTAACGGAACACAGTATCGGTGTTTAGTAACTACAGAAGGAGGGAGATGCCTGAACTAGGGAAGCCATGCGGAGAGAAAGGCGAGCCTTCCTACAGGAAGCGTTTCATCTCCTTTCCGCGCAGCGACACCCAGGCCACCTGCTTCCTTCCTCGCCCTCCCCTCCTGACTGCTTCCAAGATGGCACCCCTGCCCTGGTAGACACGAGGTAGGAGGGGCTGCTGTTCGTGGGGCAGAGTCCTAAGTGGTGGATTTGGGGCCATCAGCAGCCCTTAAGTTAGCAGGAAGCGGGGTTTGTTATGAACGATATTGTCGTTTGACTCTTGTGGGCCTCCTCTGCTTAATCCGTGGCCATCACAGCCAGGCAGGGACTCTCTGCCCCGTAGCGGCAGGGTGGTGTCTGTAAATGCCTCTGCTTATCCTCAGACTGAAAGGGACTCTTCTGAACAGTACACCAAAACAAGACTGAAAGCCTTTTGCAGGTGCATGTGCTCTACCTTCATAGGCCATTCCTGTAAAATCCACAGTCATAGCATAGAAGCTGAGAAGTTTTATCACCCAGTCAGAGTTTATGATTGAGGGAATACTTTTATTTTTTGATAAATAAATAAAGGATAAAACTATTTAATATGGCACAAAAATTTAAAAATATTGTGTGTGTGTGTGTGTGTGTGTGTGTATCTATTTTTTTTTTTAAAAAAAAACAGATACCACCTGTATGAAAATGTCCTCTCTGGCATTAGTTTCCAGTGAGGTAGGTAATGTGTTTTTAGGGAAATGTACAAATGTGGCTTTTCGGGAAATTTACAGAGAAAATGACCTGAAGGGAACTCACATTCCTTGGCCACGCTTTTTCAGGATGTTAGCTGGAAAGCGGGACTTCTCGCAATGTGACAACTTATACAGGCTAAAAAGACACACTAGGTAAAAAGGACATAAAGACAGGGTGGAGGTGTGGGGGCACCGTGTGGCGTGGCGTAGGTACGTTCCTCGTCAGAAAGTCAAGTCAATTACTGGTGCAACGGATGTGAGAATATTTCAAAAATTCTAAGACATGCTCTCTGCCTCCAAGAAATTTACATGAGTTGACTAAATCGAGACTCCAGCACGTAGCTTTTCATTTGCAGTTTCTCTCACTTAAATCCCAAACTAAAATTAAAATTGGCCTTCTAGTCCTAGAAAAATGCCATCACTTTCATAATTCTTGTAGTAGGAAATTTTCCTGTTATTTTTAAAAATTGAGAATCTGTGAGTCTCTCTTGCCTGATTTTACCCCTCATAAATTCCTCATTCTTTCCCTTTCAACATCTGCACTCTATCTGCTGCCATGGCGAATTATTTGTTATAACTCCTTAGTCTTCAATAATAGGTAATTAGTGTGGAAAAATTCAGTGCAATCGGATGTGGAAGTTAAAGACCTCGAGGGAATTCCTTAACTTACACACCTGCCTCCTGGCTGGTTTTTCCCAGCCCCAATTTGTGTTTAATGAAAAACATATTTTCGCTGTTGTAGCTGTTGTCTTTTATTCTTGATTCCACCCTCATTAAGTGAATCTCCCCTGTAGTGCCAGAAAGACGTCTGCCCTTAGGTGAGAGGCAAGGGATGAACTGATGGCCAAAGCTGCCTTCTAGAACATTCCAAGAGCTGGGCACACTTAATCTTACTTCAAATGGCAGTAAATTGTTTTGGTTTACAAATTAATGTTTTGCCTTTAGAACGTAATTCAAGATCTAGACATCGGGGATTGTTGGCCTAGAGGGGCAGATGCTGGTTTCATGGGCCCTAAAATGTATGCAATCTCGAGGACCCTCTTTAAGAAAAGACTAGAATGATATCTTACACTTGCAATCTTTACAAAAGCATATAACCATATTAACATCGCTAGGGCTCCTCCTGGGGCCTTGGAAAAGTCCTCGCACATTAGCTTCACAGGATATCTGCCTCTGGCTCGTGAACTGATAAGAAATTATTAACATGATAATTTTAGATTTGAAAAAAAATGCTTTTCATTAGTCTAAAACTTGGTAGGATTTAAAAATACGTATTTATATGCTAGATAATATGTGCAAAGCACAATGGAACTCTACTATGAAAAAGCCTAATACGCAGTGCCTTTGAAATAAAATATGTCTCACGGCTATGAAACTGGTTTGTTTGGCAAGTTACAGCTTCAGCAATGGTATACCAAAACATACATATTTTACTTTCTGTTTCCTTTTAATTTAATAAATAGCAGTGATACGAAACTGCAATTGCAGAGAGCTCTGATGGCTGGAAATAGGACACAGCTGAAAAGGAAACCAGGGACTGAGGCCCAGAGCTGGTCTAGGACATGGAAGGAGACAGCTCAATTTGACTATCAATGCTTCGACTTCGAATAAATTAGGAGTCTGAGTAGTGGCTGAAAATCCATCAGCAAGAACAGGGTACCCGTTGGTTGTTTTTGGTTGATCACAATTTTAGTTGTTGCAATAAGTAATGAAATAGTTTAAGATGTATTGATTAATCAGAGCATTTTCGTATGGGAGTTTAAGAGATCACCCTTTGCAGCACAAACACGAGGGGGAAGATGAAGCATCATGATTCCACAAAACAGCTTCCTAGAAAAGCAATTAACTGTTTTTTTTCCAAGTTCACAGAAGATAAATGTTTTCAGCTTCCGATTTCCTGTCACTCTTGGTTACCTTTATATGAAAATGGATTTCTTCCAAATTAAAGTCGGCACCAGCCTGTCGGGTGAAAAAAGCTTCTGTAGAGCCGTGTGCACGTTCTGTACCCACGTGGGTGTGAAACCCCCAGTGACATTTGGGATGCCTGACGCTTTCCCTTGAATGTACTCTCCGATCGCTCCCTGAGGAAACGAGGGCCTGTGGCAAGTGGGGAGACTCGGTTTCCCTCCCCGTCCTCCCCGTCGCCCCCCCGGCTCCCCCACCGCACCGAGGGGCCCAGCGTGGCCCTGCAGCAGCCTCCTCGTGGAGGACCCCCTGCTCTTAGGAGGACGCCGAGCGCTCGTGCTGGGTCTTCTCCAAGAGTAGGACTAGTAAGCTCCGTCTCAGACGGCCGCACGGAGGCCACAGGCAAGGCTGGCACGTGGAAGTGTTTCCGTGTTTCTTGGTACTTTTACGTTCAGCCAGCGGAGCTCTAAAAAGGAAGGTCAAAGTTTCCCAAACCCTTTATTGAAAAATTTGAAGAAAGCATACTAAGGAGTATCCTGTGTGTTAAAGTGCTCCTTACGGTTTTTTGCCTGAAGGGTGGGAAGCGCCTGCTGAGCTGCTGGCGTTGAGGGAGGAAGGGCTGGTGGAGGGGTGGGAGAGGAAGCAGCCGGCGGCACCCTGCTTCCCTGTGTGTTTTCCCAGTTCTCCTGACGCTTCCCCTCTGGAAAGCACCTGGACGCGCCAGGCACTGCTCCTCCGTAAGGCGCACCCTTCCGTGCGGGGCTGGCTCCTCTGACTCGAAACCCGGGGTTCGCCGAGAGCCCGGGGCCTCTGTGTTTGGAGTCAGTTGAAATGACCCAGCATCTCTCCCCCCTGAAGAATAGTGGCACAATAGAGTCCAAAGGAAAAGCCTCTTCTTTCATATTCCGTCTTTTCTTGGTCAGAACCCACGTGCATCCTTCAGATCTGCAGGGGAGAGCGGCAGAGCAGAAGGGCCGTGGGCTCTGGACGCAAGCGAGATCTGGGCTGAAGTCCAGGCTCAGCCACTCTTTAGCCCTGGCACCTGCAGCACGGGTTTGAACTTCTCTGGGCCTCGGTTTCCCTTCATGTGAAGAGGAGAAAATGATGTAATACCTGATTCATAGCTGTTGGGAGGAGGAGTAGTGCCATCGAGGATGTGACGTGCTTAGCTCAGAGGCCATAGAGTCAGCCTTCAGGACTTACCTGCAGTGTTGTTATCAGAAAGACCCCTGAAACAACAAAAGCAAACAAAATATACAAGTGGATGCATTAATCGAGGCAGTTTTGGGTGTGTGCATATGTGTATGTGAGCGAAAGAGAGAGAGAGAGAATCATGACCTTCTGACCGTTTGTCCGTATTTGTTTGAAATAACTGAAATCTTGAAGACAGAGCTGAACCTGGACTAAGGCACTGAAGCCTCAGTGATAAGACTCTCCCCTGTTTAATGCTTAGCCCCCTTCTGAGGTTTCATTGCCAAGTCTGGGGCCCAATTTCCTCCCTCTTTCCCTGAAGTTGGCTTCTTTGAGCCATTATCACCTTAGTGGAACGTATCACACGCGAGCTTTACTGCCAGTTGAACCGAGTGCCGAATCAACAAGATTGGGGTTTAGGAAAAATGTTAACATTCTCAGGTAGTATTTTGAATGACGCCTTGAAACAGATCTAGCTGCAGCCGCCAAGTATTAAATAGCGTGACTGATTGGGCTGAGCAGTAGAATCACGTATCTCCACGTGACGAACCAGCATCAGCAATACCTCTATAGTGGATGAAAGTGGAGCCTCCCTCCTCCACTCTGGACGTGCTCCAGTTCTGTTTTGACCAAAGGTCAGTCTTCGGAACCACACAGATGCTTCCAGAAGTGAAATTGACTAGGACCCATCTCTCCCGAGTAATTGGCCTGAGATTGCAGCACCGGGTGAGAGAGTGGCTTCTGGAGCTGGATAGTCTGACTGTGAACCTCAGTAGCAATGGGGCCTTGTGTCTGCTTGCTTTGTCTGCACAATGGAATCATGGTAGCACCTATCCTTAGAATTTTTATGACTATTAAATGAGCTAATACTTGCACAAGGCATAGATCAGTGGCTGGCTCATAGTGAGCACCCAGTAAAAAGTCACAATGATGATAATTACATTATAATTATTTGTGGCAGCTCTGTTTGCATTCACCTTCTAATCCGATCAACCAGAGATGCTTGGACAGTTCAGAATCCAGAAGTAGAGGTGAGGTGGATGAATTTCACTGAATATCCCAAACAGTAAACCTGCTTTGTTTACTGAAGTATCCCCAACTGTGCCTGGCACATAGTTTATGCTCAATAGATATTTATGGAATTAGTTAATTAATTTTAGGATGTGGTTGAAGGAAACCACTAGCCTTCTGTCATTGATCTCCTCTTATTGAGGCCTCAGTAATTCCTGCCAAACCTTTTATGGGAAAAGAGAAGCCAAACACTTCCAACATATAATTTATAGCTGCTGTTACGAAGAGAAATGGGAACCATATTTACTGGGGTATGTAAACACAGCACCTATAAAATAAATCAGAGAGCTATAGGCTGGCCTCAGAAACAAAAGCTGCAGCCGGCCGTGGCTCTGAAAGGGATGATATGTACTCTGCCTCTTCTTCTTTTTTCTCCTTTGTTTGGTTTCACGAGCAGAAGCCCTTGCTTTGGCGGTGTGTGTGTGTGTTGTGTGTGCTGCGGACAGATGCTCACATTCTCTGGCAGAGGATGTGAGCTGTAGTAAAAGGATATGGGAATGAGGACAGTGATGAGCAGAAGGGAGCATTTAAATCTTCAACTTTCTACCACAAGACTTAAGTTTTAACAGACTTGGAGGCATCCCTTCACCCCATGGGATCCTGATTCCCAGAAAGCCCCTCGGCCCTTTTTCTCTGCCTATTACTTTGTGCTGCATGAATCCTGTTTTTGTTGTGATGCCTATTTCAATTACTCGTATGAGGTCATGCGTTGTTTCATAGTTTATGCACACATAATCCACATGTTTATGCAGAGCTCTGTTTATTTATTGTCTTACATCCTTCAAAAACATTGTTGATTACATAGTATTTGGGTCCACATAGCCCTTGCTTGCCTTTAATACACAGTAAATGGCTGACCCCATGTTCTAGTTTGCTAAGCTGCTCAAAGCAGATTCCGTGAAATGCATTGGCTTTAACAATGGGAATTTATTAGCTTACGAGCTTACAGTTTTGAGGCTGTGAAAATTTCCAAATCAAGACATCATCAAGATGCTGCTTTCTTCCTGAACACCGGCTGGGCTCCTCTGTCCCACGGCAAGGCACGTGGTGGCATCTACCGGTCTCTCCCTTCTCTTCCGGGTTTTGTTGCTTCCAGCTTCCTCTTTCTGTGGCTTTCTCTCTCAGTATTCATCCCGTTCAATAAGGACTCCAATAAGGGGATTAAGACCCACCCTGGGCCGTGCCTTAAGTGTAGTAACCTTATCAAAAAGGTCCTACTTGCGATGGGTTTACATGCACAGGAATGGGTTAAATATAAAAACATGATTTTTCTGGGATACATACAGTTCTAAACCACCCCACCCCATATCTGCAGGACAGGAGAATAAATAGTGAAAAATAGAAAAACTGTAGTCATTCCGCTATTTATGTAAGTCCTCTCCCCACCCCAATTCTTGTATGTCTTGAAAACCTCAAGAGCTGCAGTGATGGAAAGGCTCTCAAGGTCATGTGATTCTGATCTCGTGGCACATTTGGCTCCCCTCTGTGGCATGCCTACTGAGGCTCATCCCATCTCTGCTCACACCCCACAGCTAAGGGGGAGCGCATGTCCTCCTGGGGCAGCCTCCAGCTCTTGGGCCGGCTGCACCTCATCTGGTCTACAAATCAGCCTTGCTAGAACTTAGGCTTCTTCGGTTTAGTCGTGCTCCCTGGGATTTCAGAATTCCTGGCTATTTGATTTTGTTTGTCTTTGATTATTAATTCCTGTTGGTTAGCTCCTGACTGTGCCCTTCTGAAAGTACCTCACAGCCTTTTTCCAGATTGGCATTAAATCTGGAAGGGAGGGCTTCCTCGCTTCATCATAGCCTGTCTAAAATGCTCTTTTACAATTTTCATTTTCACCCTTTCGTAATTTGTGATAAGTGCTGTAGAAAAAAGGAGGAAGCAGAGCGGGTTAAGGGGGCTGTGGGTGAGCATGGGGCTGGAGGATAGGGAGCTGGTGGCAATATGAAAAGGGCGGTTAGAGGACTCCTTCCTCACTGAGCAAGTGAGATTTGAGCAGGAAGAGAGCGAGGCAAGGACGTGAGGGAGTCAGCCGAGAAGATGCCTGGACAAAGAAAGCTTCAGGTAGACTAGATAGTAAGAGCGAAGGCCCAGGCTGGGTCATGCCCAGGAAGAGCTGCAAGGCGAGTGTGCCGGGGTGGCGAGCATGAGCAAGGAGCTGGGGGAGGCCGTGGAGAGCGCAGGCGGGACCTCCTTTACCCTGCGAACGGGGAGTCACTGGAGGGTTTTGAGCCGAGGAGTTGCGTGAGCTCCTTAGGTATCAAAGGACCAGTCTGGCTGTGGTGCTGCAAACAGACTCTAATGGGTGGGAAGTAGAAACAGGGAGGTCAGTTGGGAGGTTATTGCACTGATGTTTGGGGGTAGATGACAGTGGCGGGGGCCAGGGTGGTACAAAGGTGGTGAGAAGGTTGGATTCTGGATATATTCTGAAGGAGAGCCAACAGGATTTTCTGACAGCGTGGATGACAGAAAGGGAGGACTTGAGGTCAGGTTTTTGACCTAACTGAAAAGACACAGCTGCTGTCAACTGAGATGGGACTAGCAGCGGGTGGAACAGGTTATTGGGGGCTTACTGAGTTTGAGGTGCCTGTTAGCCATCTGCATGGAGGTGATCAGTAGCCACACTGGTTGGACCCACAAGACTGCAGATGGGTAGAGAAGTCTGGGTGGGAGTTGTCAACGTGGGGATTGTGGCATATAGGTGGTGGCTTGAGGCTGGATGAGGTCACCCAGTGAGTGAGTGGCTGAGGAAGACGGCTGAGCCCTGGTGCGTTTCCACGTTCAGCGGTTAGTGAAAAAGGAGCCAGCACGGGAGACCCAGAAGAAGGTATCAGTAGGTAGGAAAAAAACAAAACAAAAACGAAGAGAGTGTATATAGTGTTTGGAGGCCACAAGAAAAGAGAAGTGTTGTCGCCACGTGTTTGATTTAAGAGAGTAGAAGAGGAATTAGAGACTTTACCTTTTCCAGACAACTGTTTCCAGAAGTTTTTCCTTTGTAAAGGACAGCAAAGATTATGAAAGTAGTATGTGTTCATTATAAAGATTTGGATAACATTAAAAAGATGAAGAAAAGAAAAAGCACCTGTAACCCTACAACCTGGAAATAGTCACAGTGAACATTTTGGTATAAATCCTTCTGGTCTTTTTTTTTCTTTTTTTTTTCCCCTACACTTATATCTTCTTTATTGAATTAGCATTTCACCATGCCATGGAACAGTTTGGGGCAGCAGTGTCTGGTCCCTAATGGCCACGCCCCATCTAGTTGGGAAACTTCAATGGCGTTATCCTGTGGAGCCCTGTAATTTACTTACACAGTCTGTCTGTTGGGTATGTAAGCTGGGTTCAAGTATGTTTCCTGTGATAAATTATCCTGCAGAGCACAGCCTTATAAGTAAATATTATGTATATATGATTATTTCCCAAGAGAATATCTTATATATTTGATTGATAAGTCCAAAATGGGCAAAAGATTGTTATATATAATCCTTTGTGAATTATCTGTTCATGTCTTTTACCCACAATTCTATTGAAGTTTTTGGCATTTTTCTTACTCAATTATATGAGCTCTTTAAATAGTAAGAAAATTGACCTTTATTAAATACATTATAGACAATTTTCCTGGTTTGTTGGTTAACCTTAGAGTGGCGAAATTAAAAGTTTGTATCTCTCTACCTTTTTTATCTCCTCTTTTGTTATTTTTTGTGATTAAAAAGACTGTTCCAATAGATGTATGAGAGAGTGTTAAATCTGAAGTATGAAACCATAAAGGGACTAGAAAATAAAATAAGTAAAAAAGTTATCTATTTGGAATTTATTTTGAAATAATTTATTTTGAATAAGCTTTACATATTTATTTTTCCAAATAGTCAAATCCCAGCAGAATTTATCAATCTTTCCTTTCTTTACTATTTCAGTAAGTAAAAATTCAATATTTATGGAATTATGATGTAGCTATAGGCTAGGTTCCTATATTATAATTCTCATATAACTAGAGATCATAAATCAAAATGTTCTATCCTTTCAAGACATAGCTCAAGTTCTACCACTCCACAGTTTGCTCCAGCCATTCAACAGCTTCCTTTCTTTTGAATTCCTGTAGTATTGACATGTGTTATATTACCATATATTATTTACTTTTCTCTGTGCTTGTCTGGTCTCACAAATAAACTGTAAGCCACTTGAGGACAGGGTTGAGATCCCATTCATTTCTGAACCATCATCTTCTAGAATACAATTCTATTACATTTAGTACTGATGATTTTTTGTCCCTGAGATCTGGACATTGAGTTTCTGTACCTGAAACATAGGGAGATAAACACACTTTCACTGGTTTGTATGATGTTAGGTAGATCAACGGCAAAATAAAGAATAAAAACTAGAATGACTTTTAAGCATAGCGTCCATTCTGACCTAACTTCATCTCCTACTTACTAGACTTCTTGGTACTCTCCTTTTGTAGTTTGCCTGCTGAATTCTTCCTTTAAGGCCAGTTTTTCTTATAAAAAAAAATAATTTTTGAAAATTAGGAAGTCACCATCCAGAATTGATCAGTGTCAATATCTTGGCATATTTGCTTTTCGTCTTATTCTTTATAGGTTTTCCATGTGAATACTCATTGTTTTTATGAATACAGTCCATGCTTATTTAAATAATTCAAGTAATGCAGAAAAATGAAACATACATCAATCAAATCCCACCACCCAGGAAAAAACACATCACAGGCCTGAGATGAACTTCATTCCAGATAAAATCTTTCTTTCTTTTCACCTCTCTCTTTATATTTCTTTAGTTTCATGAAATTTGGAGTCTCCCATAACCTTTGATATATACTCTTTATTTTTTTTTTTTAAAGGTTTATTTATTTTATTTTATTTATCCCCCCGCCCCTTGCTGCTTGTGCTGCTGTGTCCATTCGCTGTGTGTCTTCTCCGAGCCTGCTCATCTCCCCCTTGCTGTGAGGTCTTGCCGCATCAGCCCACGGCGCCGCTCGAGCCGGCCTGCCCTCACAAGGAGGCGCCAGGAAGCGAACCCGGGCCCTCTCATATGGTAAACGGGTGCTCTATCCATTGCGCCACACCCGCTTCCTGCCGTGAGGTTGC
>JAQZBX010046590.1:0-20730 GCA_029593785.1 Cabassous unicinctus | reverse complement strand
GAAAATCCAAAAGCTATACATCATTGGCTTGGCTTCATAAGGTTTTTACATGTTTAAAGTAGTAATAGCTAATATATGCAGAACTTGTTTTAAGAAATTTACATTAAGAAAACATTCAGTGTATACTAGCTAGAAATGGGGAGTTCTAATTTTGGCAACTATTAGGATAAGCTAGCAGCCTCTGTCATAGGTACCTTGGGTGTTTTCAGTCATGAAGGCAGGAGTTAGGGTTGAAACCAAGCAAAGGTGGGAAGTGAAAAGAGGTAAGACTGGCCAGAACAGGTAAAAGGAGCTCTCAAATTCCCTGAACATATGAAGACTGTGGCTTAAGTAATTATGGTTTTTGATGGGCAAAGAGGAAAACAAGCAGTATGGAAGGCAATGGGGTCAGAGAAGAACAAAACACAGCAAACTCTCATTTTAGGGAGTACAATTTAAGAGAAGTAAAAAGGCTCAAACCCTCCCTTTTAAAACTAACATAAGGACATCAGGTTACCTTAACTTTATGGAGGTAACTATATGTGGTTGTGTGTCCGTGAGGAGACGGAAACAGTGTTGGCATTTCTTTTCCAGTCAACTGAGCAAACAGCAGCTGTACTGAAGTTAGACTTTAGCCAAGCTGTATCATCTCCTAATTGATATAATCTAACTTGAGACTATCTCCCACCCTGAATAATGTTTCTTGGCCTGCCTGGAGACCTAGGATATTCCATTATTCACTCCAGCCAACTAAAATGCAGTGTTTTAAATCAGTTTTAACTGTCCTGCCAACGTCCTTTTAATAACAGAAACTTCTGTTATTAAATCACCAGAGTGAACATTAATCAACATAAGAATTAGCCCCTGCTTTCTTCATTATCCCATCTGTTAATACCTAGAGAATTTGCAGGTCACAGTAAGTGTTGGTGCTGGCCTCAAAAATATGTGATCAACCCACTCAACCACCTTACTAACTTGTGCTTCATGTGTTGCAGGTAACAGTCCCCTCCACCAGGGGTCTCTAGCTCACTGACATTATCTGAATCGTAACTCTTCCATCGGGTATACTAAATCTGTGCTGTCCATTAGACACACGTGGCTGTTTAAATTTAAATTAGTTAAAATTAAACAAAATTAAAAATTCAGTTCCTCAGCTGCACAAGCCACAATGTCTAACATTTCCATAATGGCAGAAAGTTCTAGTGGACAGTGCTGTACTAAATCCTGCAGATTCAACTCATCAATGTAGAAACAGTATTTCAGAATCATACTGCTAAAAGGACAAAGAGGTAGTGCCCCTCCTGACCACTAAGTCTTCAGTATCATGTTTGAATCATCTCTTTATCCAGGTGGTGCCATGGGTAGAGGATGAAAGCGTTCATATTAAACTTATACTGCCCTCCCAGCCAGCATGTTATATCACTTTATTATAATAATCCATTCATATAGTTTCATTTATTTCTCTTATCAAAAAAAAAAAAAAAATCAGGGCTGGCAATTGTGAGAAAGAGATGTAGTAAAAAAAAAAAAAAAATCAAAAGTCTTAATACCAGCCCAACTGTGCCTCTAGCAGACGAAAGGCCTACAGAGAGTCTCTGAACATCTCTGGGCCTGCATTTGCTCCTGGGTAAAATGAGTGGAGTGGACAAGATGTTCTCTAAGAACTAACACACTGGAATCTATATCCAAAGTACAGCAGGGCAACTATGTATACTCCTTACAGGGGTTACTAATCTCTGACCACACAGGAATTTCCAGTATGCCTAGAACATATGGGCAGCATCTGTCTCCCGTTGAGAGGAGCTCTGAAGTCGCAGGATGGTGTGGCTTCAGAACGGTAGTGGGAAACAGTACTGGCTAACTTTTACACCACAAATATAATTTATAATATATAAATAAAATATAATTTTCCCTTTTATTTAAGATGAGATTGGTGCTTTAAGGGATAAAACTAATTCCAACATTTATTGCTAATATAAGCCACAACTAGCACATCACTTCAGTGAGAATATTTCAAAGTAACGGTGTGGCTTTGTTCCGAGGTTCTCAATTATAGACAATCTAATTTTGTGGTCATTACAAAACCTCCCTAGGTGGCTCCCTTAATTATTTCTCTCTGTAAGATCCATTTCCTGGAATGGATATCACTCTTTTTCTAGAAACATAAACATGAATTACATTCACTGTTCTATGTGGTCAGATTTTGGAAAGTGGTTTTTTAAATCATTAAAGAAAAAGATGAGTTTCTTTTTGGTTTCATGTTCCAGCTTCTTTCAAACTCTAGTTGGAGATAATTTAGTACCTGGAGTTTCCCTTGCAAGTAGCATTCATTTTTCAGTGACTTGGCCAAATCCTCTCCATTTGCGTGTAGTTCATTGTTTATCATTATCATCTGTATAATCCATAGCGGGCTGAATATGGGGAAAATAAATGATAAACTGGAGTTTAAGGAGAGAAAATTGTGATGGGGGAGATAGATGATTAAAATGGAAATGGTGGTCAGGAACCTCTGTTGTTCCCCCCCAGGTGCTTTGTTGGCATAAAAAAAAAAAAAACTTTTCTGTTAAACCCCACCTGAATTCTTTCAACTACAATGATGCAAAGAAAATACAGGCTAATTATGAGCAGAAACATTATCTATTAATATGTTAATGAAGCAGGTTTGCTAATGGTGAAAGACCTGAATTTTAATAAAATTTTAAGAGCTTCTTGATTACGTGTTTGTTAGTAGATATGATCATTTAAAATTATCTCTAGGTGGCTTTACATGGAATAAAACCTACATTAGAACTGTATTCTAAACAGGCCTTAATGAAGCAGGTGAGGATACCATCTGTGACATAAACACTATCAGCCAGAAATTCACTTCAAAAGAAATGTAAACTAGTTAACAGGAAACATGTTATCATATCTGCCAGTAAAGCTTTCAATGTAGGTAATTTATTTATGCATTTGCTTGCTAATTTTTTCAAACATATTTGCTTATGAAAATAATGTTCGATTGAATTAATGGATATGGCCTTTCAATATCAGAAGGGTTATTTTTCATTTAAAAATCTCTAGTGTCCTGTTGTGACAACATTTTATACATAAATGAAACATTTTTTTCATCCCAGACATCTTTTGAGAAAGACGATTAAAAGTGTCACCAAAAATCCAAAAGTCCAACCAGAATTAATATAGAAACCTCATTGATGTGCCTCTACGAATAAAAGAAATTGTGTTACCTTTTCTCTAAGAGGATTTTTGGCATCAAAGTGACTGGCAAACCCTTTCTGCCTCTCTAGAATGTGGGTGAAAGGTGCCTGACATCATCCTTCATTTTACGTGTTAGAACTATGAGGTAGTGATTCAGCAGTGGAACCTCCATTACAACCTGGAGCTTCTGCAGAGAGGGCAAACACTGAGGAGAGAGAATGGAGACCCAGGTGTGAAATGCCAGCAACTAGGGGCCCAAGTAGCCTGGAGCAGGAGCTGGAAGGAGAGTCACTGAGGGGTGTGTGCAGTAGGCTTTGTTGTATCATTGTGGGGATTTGTGGTCCAGGTGTGCGTGAGTGGGGCTGGTATCTTTTCCATTAAGTATGAGGCAGTGATGGAGGTGTTAGGGAGGAGAGAAAGAGGAAGTTAATCCTAGAAACAAGGGAACCAGGTGAAGAGCCCAGGCTCAAGTGTCTTCAGGGCTTCTACCCTGAATGGGCCAAGAATGAAAGGCGATGGAGGAGACAGGTGAGTGGAAGAAGGAAGTGCGGGGACCACCTCCTCAGCAGAGTTCCTTCTGATAAAGGTGACCCATAACACCAGGTTTCTTAATTTGCCAAGTATTGTCATTCTGTTTATTTGATGGTGCCAATAAAGCATACTTCTGTGGTAGTCATTAGAACTTACAGATAAAACTGTACAAAGTCCTTAATAGTGTTTTAGTGAGCTTTTTAAAGGTCAGTAAGAAACAATTCAATGAAAGATAATTGACCATTTAAATGGATTCTCATTGGAGCCGCCACTGAATTTGTCTTGAGTGCATGCTGCCCTCTAGGGTTGAAGCGTAAGGCACAGGGGAGGTTTTCAAAGGGACCAGAGCCTTGCTTGTTTGAGGGAATAAAGTCTTTTCCTAGACTTGTTTGGTTTTTCATAAAAACAATTCAGACTTTTTACCTAATTATATCTTAGCGCTAGGAAAATTTTGTTTCATAGAATTAACTGCTCTAAAGACCTTAAATAAAAGCACTGTCAGATTCAATATATGCTTTTTTTGTTTGTTTTTATTTTTTTTTAAGATTTAGTATCTGCCATGGGTGGAGTGGGGACAGAGAGAAATGTACAGGCATTTTAAAAACCATCATGCTACGATTCCTGATTATTCAGTGCAAAAGTCTCTTAACCTTTACTGGGTGGGTACTTTCTGTAGGCCTTTCCACATGCCTGCCACATTCAACTCTCACCTCAATTTTACTGAGGTACAGAATGTTAAAGGCTAGGAAATTAGGAAACAACGGAACTTGCTTTGAACTCAGATTTCCTAATTCTAAAAACAATGCGTTTTATAGTCTGCCTGTAGAAAATCACAACTGTCTATGACTTGGCTTTTTAAACAACTTATTATCACTTAGTAGGTAGAATTTGACTCTTATTTTCCTCCTCTGATTTTCTACAACAATCATGACTTTACTTTTTAAAAATAAATTTTTATTGATAAATAAATATAGGACAACCATTCAGCAACACATTTATCCAAAACCTCAGTTTTGCTAACATAGCCTAGAGAGAAAACCACATATAAAAATTAATATTGTGGTATAGGCCTAGGGCCTGAGAAAAATTCAGGTCCTAAAGGCTCAGGTAGTGGGCATAAAAGCATTTAATAACAATAGAAAATAAAACTTGAGGCACAGGGAAGACTGTAAGAAAAATGGCATAGAAGAGGTAAACAGTTAAATTCTGGCCTCCCACAGCCTGGGGCACTTCCTACACCATAGGGCAGATCAGAGAATCTTGGACTTTCCTAGGTAAGATATGGGCTTCCTCCTTGGAAATTGCTCCCAGCTGGGACACTTTTCCCTTTTCCCTGCCTCCCCATCTCACACTAAACAACATTAGTGACACAAAGGTCTGGGCAGGCTATAAAACTCTGCTTGCAGCTACAGATGCTGTGTTAGTGGAGAGAGTGTTTGTGGAGCTACAGCACAGAGGAAGAGAAGTCATTCTCAGAGTAATAAACAGCTGCAGCTGGTACTTTACACGCCGAGTGCCACTGGCGCAGGCGTCCGTGCACACACACTCACAAACGAGTAAGTAATAGCATTGCAGAACCCTAGATTTGAAAAGGACCTTATCAATCTGCTGTCTAATTAGACTATCGAAAATGCTCAAATCCCTGCCTGAGCATCTCTAGTGATGGGGAGCTTCCTCATGAAAGAGCCCATTCCAAAGATAGCTCTGACTTTTAGCAAGCCCTTGCCTAAAATTAGTCACTTAAATCTGCCTTGACCTTGATATCCATTTGTCCTATCTCTGGCTAGTGCTGGCAGATTTGATAGCAAGTATTTACATTCACATATATCTTTCCTAAATTCTACTTCATTATCCATAATAACAAGGAAGAACCCCCACCCTCTCCCTTCCTTCCCCTCCATCTATTCCTAAAATATTGTCCAGAATGTGCACTTATCAGCATGATTGCTTTTCTGATGATAGAGTTGATGTTATTAGTGATTTTCACTCTTTTTTTCACAAATTCTGAAAACATCTCCTCCAAGTAGATAAAACAATGTTCACAAAGCTCTAAGCAAGAGAAACCAAAGACTGTAAAATCCCCTCCTTTTCCAAAAGGAACTGCTAGAGAAAGAAAAATATCTGTTACTTAATATTTGAAGTTGCCTGAAATGTGGCCTGGTGTACCCCTCTCTGTTTTGAATCAGAGTTGCTTTTAAACAAATCTGGTATAATCAGTTTGTTAGTATGTATATGCATGTGTGTGTGAGAAAGAATATCCTGAGTCTAAGACTTCCCATACCACATGGTAATCCATTGCTGGGTCTCTCAATTTCTACTGATCACTTTCCTTGTTGTCTAACCTAATGAATTCTGCTGCAATTTCAGGCGAGTTGCTCTAGTCCAGACCGCAAATCAAAAGCTACTGGACACCTCCTCCCTCTCCTCCCCATTTCTTCTACTTTTGTACATGTTTGAGTAACTTCATTGCCTATAGAGAGGTTTCTTTATCCTTTGGGAATTTCTTTCTCAAACCTTTTCTAAATTTCATTCTCTTTCTCTGGAAAATATGGCTTAAGTTTGGAAAAAACTTACAGGTTTGGAAAAAATGGAGACATAATATCTGTCAGCTTCTATCTAATGCTGAAAATAAAAAGTACTATCATAAAATTTATAGAGTTATTTCAATGCATCTTAGAATTTTTATTGATTCTAAACAACACCGGATTTCTTAGGACTCTTCTTCTAGTGTAGTCAGCTCTATTCTCGCGGTAAATCAATTTAAGATCAGAGTGTTACTGCTGATGGGCACGTTAACTTGTTTGGGCATAAAGAAATAGTGTGGAAAAGAAATTTCCCCAGAAGGCTATATTACTTCTTCTCTCTTTTCCTGGAGACCAGTTTGGTTCTAATTCCGGGTCAGAAATGAATGTTTATGTCCTCTCCAACTGAGGCCCAACCCCAGTCATCCCAGCAGAAATAGTGTTACTACTTGAGGCATGTCTCAAAAAATAAAAAAAAATAAAAAAGTCTCAGCTCAGTCCCCTTTGGAAATTCCTGGACCTCAGTCCCACTCCAACCAGGCCTGCTCTAGAGCATCCCTGCTTCATTCATTCATATGCATTTTACAAATATTTCCTGAAAGACTGCTGTATTAGTCAGCCAAAGGGGTGCTGTTGCAAAGTACCAGAAACCTGTTGGCTTTAATAAAGGGTATTTAATTGGGGTTAAACTTACAGTTTACAGTGTAACTTACAGTGAAACTTACAGTCACAAGGCCCTAAAGAATCCAACTCAAGGTACCGTAAGAGGCACTTCCTCACCAAAATCTGTTGCCACATGTTGAAACAAGACGGTGGGCAAAGTCTGTAAGGGTTCAGCCTTCCTCTTTCCTCTTAAGGCTCCGTGGTACCAGCTTCTTCTGAACTCAGGTGTAGGCTGGAGGGCTAGTTTCTTTCTGGGCTCAGCTGCTGTGTTCTCTTCACAAGGTCAGCTGTAAACTATCAGGCAAATGGCTTATCTCTCTTCCCGGAGCCGCAGGATCAAAGCTGACAAGTTCTCTCCTCTTCCGTGTCTATGGAGCTCTCTCTCTTCCTCTGTGTAACTTCTTCCTGTGTTCTCTTTGATTGGGTGTCTGTTTATATAGCCCACCAAGAGGGGCAGGGATTCAACCCTGCATGCCCTAATCATGTGGTTGAATCAAAGCCCTAATCTTGATTTAATCAAGTAAATGTAAAGCCTTTGAATTTTTATCAATCAAAGGGTATCATGCCCAGAGGAAAAGACCAGTTTACAAACATAACCAATATCTCTTTGTGGAATTCATAGATAGTATCAACCTGCCACAACTGCCATGTGCAAAACACCACAAGATGCTGGTAATACAGAGGGCAACACAATGGATATGGTTCCTGTCCTCATGGCAAGTGAGATAAGTAAACAGGCAATTATAGAAGTGTGGTTAGAGTCATGATGGGGAAGCAGAGAGTGCCATGTGAAGATGTAATGGGTCCCTGAAGCAGACTTGGATTAGGGGACAGTCAGGGAAAACCTCTCTGAGGAAGATATGTCTGAATCAAATCTGAAGGAGCCTTAGAAGTTAGAACAAGAGGGACCAAGTGTGAAGAACTAGAAAGAAGAGCTTGATGTTTTTAAAGAACCGGGGGAAATTCAGTATTACTGACAATACTATGTTGGAGGGTGGGGTAGAGCCAGGAAGATTTGGTGAGTATAAAACATTGGGAGATGGAAATGACTCATGGCAAGAAATTATGCTAAATAATAGCTGGGACCCATGTTAGGAAGTTTGGATTTTGTAAACAGTGATTCTATAAGTAGTGGGTAGACATTGAAATTTTACGCAGATGGACAACATGATCAGAGATGCATTTTATAATACATTGGGAGATGGAAATGACTCATGGCAAGAAATTATGCTAAATAATAGCTGGGACCCATGTTAAGAAGTTTGGATTTTGTAAACAGTGATTCTATAAGTAGTGGGTAGACACTGAAATTTTACGCAGATGGACAACATGACCAGAGATGCATTTTATAAACATTCCCCTGGATGCAGTATGGAAGGGAAAGTGAAAAACTAGAAGCAGGGAGGAACTGCAGTAACCCAGTTGGGACAGATGATGGTGGCCCATATATGGCAATGGCTCTGAGGCCTGGTCCCTGGACCAATGGCTGGTCTGGAATAATTCCAGGAATAATTGTATCTCCCTTCTCTCATTCCTTGATTGAGACAAATCTCTGTGAGGTGGATGGATTGGTATAGTTGCATTTCACCCATAGGTTATGCTGTATAGAGGAGACCCATAGGGTCACACATGTTTTGAGAATACATGACTAATGTTCTTCAGAACTACAGGGCTACAGTGTTTAATTTAGTGAGCTTACCTTTCACCTACTATGTCACCTGTAATAGTTTTACCAGTTCTGGAGAAGAGTTCACAATCTTTTGTGATTCTTAAATACAGATAGTATTAGATTTAGCAATTTGGAGGTCATTGGTGACCTAGGCAAAAAGAGATTCATTAGAATGGTGGGGCAAAAGATGATTAGAATATGTTTACAAGAGATTGGGGGATTTTTCCTTTTGACCATGAAGAATTAGCAGCTACAGGAATTGCCCTTCAACCATAAACAACTATGAAACTGGAGAAAAGAGATGAAACCATGGTTTTCAGACATTGAACTATAAGCAGCATATAACTGGGATCAATGAGAGAAGGGAACAAATGAGATGAGTCTCAGGATTGCCTAGCTTATTGCCTAGAGCCCGATTTCAGGCCACAGTGCAGTAAGAGGGAACCCAGAGCCTGAGAGTCCTGCTAAGTTGAGAATGTTAAGATCAAAGTTTGAGGATACTAACAGGGCTAGAATTTATAATGCAGAGCACCAAAAAGAAGGGTCTTGAACAGAAAAGAAGCTCTAAAGATGCAGAGGAGGCCTTTTGAATCTTTGGCTGAGTACTGATGTGCAAATTCATGAGAGAAAACTCCCCAAAGCTGGGAAAAGAGTCACCAAAATAATTTCTGGAAGTCACACAGTGCTGGGAGGGATCCATGTTCCCACCAACCAGAATGGAAAGACCCCATAATACATTAGTTAGTGTCAGCAGGGTCATGCCTTAGCAATGGGACTAAGTTAGTAACAATATGCAGGCTGCTCTGGACCCATGCTAACAGCTTAAAATCAAGCCTCAAAAGCATCTATAAGTACCTTAATTGCACACCAGAAAAAAATTTAACAACCTTTAAAGGAATTCAAGAAAATCCACTAGCAAATAGAACAAAAGTCACAATTCTATATCCAATGAAAAATTACCAACCCTTCAAAGAAGTGGGGAAATATGACCCATCATCAGAACAAAAGTCAGACACTAGAAATAGATTCAGAAATGACAGAGATTATCGAATTTCTAAACAAAGACATTAAAACAAGTACTATAAATCTTATAAATATGCTCAGGTGTTTCAAAAACACATAAGTATGATGAGGAGAGAAATGAAAGATATAAGACCAAATAAAACTTCGAGAGATAACTACTACAATACCAGAAAGAAAGAAAGAAAAAAGAACTTGAAGACACTGCAATAGAAACCAACGTGAAACACAAAGAGGAACAAAAACACCAAAAACAAAACAAAACAAAACAAAAAACACAACCTTAGTGAACTATGGGACTAAACTGAATGTCTAATATACATATCACTGGAGTCTGAGATGGAGAGGATAATTGTGGGAGAAGAAGGGGGCATGAAATATAATCGAAGAAGTAATGACAAAAAAATCCAAATTTGTTGGAAATTATAAACGCATAGATCTAGAAAGCTCAATGAACCCAAAGCATAATAAACATAAAATAAAGCCATTTGCAGGCACATCATAATCAAATTGCTGAAATCCAGTGAAAAAGAAAAAAAAAACTTTAAAGAAGTCAGCGGACCGATACTCATTGCATACCGAGAAATAGCAGATTTATCATCAGAAACAGAACATCTTTAAAGTGCTGAGTGAAAAACAAAAACAAAAACCTGTTAATCCAGAATTCTATACCCAGTGAAAATATCTTTCAAAAATAAAGGCTAAATAAAAACTTTTAAAGACCAAACAATCCAAAATATGGATGTGCTTAATAATAGAGCTTCAAAATAGATAAAGCTAGAACTGAAAGGAGAAATAGACAAATCCATAGTTGAAGTTAGAGATTTTTACATTCCTCTCTCAGTAATTGATAGACCAAGTAGGCAAAAAATTAGCAAGCATATAACAGACCTGTACAACACTATCAATCAAACTGATCAATATTAAACTTATAGAACCCTCTACTTAACAACAAAATGCACATTCATTTCCAGTGCACATGAAATATTCACCAACAAAAACTATATGCTGGGTTAAAACAAATTTCAATAAATTTAAAAGGATTGAAATCATATAGCGCATATTCTTTGATGACAGTGGAATTAAAGTAGAAATCAATAAGAAAAAGACACCAGAAGAATCCAAAAATATTTGGAAATTAAACACACACTTCTAAATAACCGTATGTCAAAGAAGAAATCACAAGAGAAGCTAGAAAATATTTTGAACTGAAGGAAAATGAAAATTCAATATATAAAAATTTGTGGTCTGTATCTAAAATAGTGCTTAGGAAAAAATGTTATAACAATAGATGCTTATATTAGAAATAACAAAGGCCTAAAGTCAATCATCTAATCTTCTACCTAAAATTAGGTAAAAAGAAAAATTAAACCCAAAGTTTAATTTAAGCAGAAGGAAGGAAGAAATGAAGAGAAGGCTGTAAATCAATGAAGTATAAAACAAAAACAATACAGAAAATCAATGAAACAAAAAGTTGGTTCTTTGAAGAGATCAATAAAATCAATAAAATGCTAGCAAACTAAACAAAAGAAAGAAGGCAAAAAATGGCTGATATGATGAATGAAAGAGAGGGCATAACACAGATCCTAAGACATTAGAATGAGAAGGGAATATTAGGAACAAATTTATGCCAATATATTCAACAACTTAGATGAAAAGGATAAATTGCTTGAAAGACACAAACTATCAGAAATCACTCAAGCAGAATTAGATAACCTGAATAGCTCTATATCAACTACAGAAATTGAATTCATAGTTAAAAACCTTCCCACAAAGAAAATGCCAGGCCCTTAAGGATTCAATTCTCAATTGAATCAAACACTCAAGGAAGAAATAATACCAATTCTACTCAAACTTTTTCAGAAAATAGAAGAGAAGGAAATAGTTACCAACTCATTTTATGAAGCCAAGCATTATCCTAACATCAGAAGCAAAGTCATCTTTTTTAAAATACCACAAACCCTCATGAAGAGATACAAAAATCTTTTAAATAATTTACAGAAAATCCAGCAATTTATAAAAAGATAATACATCAGAATCAAGTAGGTGTTTATCCCAGGAATGTCAAGTTATTTAACATTGGAAAATCAATGTAATCCACCGTGTTAATAGACTAAAATAAGAACCATATGATCATCTCAGGAGATGCCAAAAAATCCTTTAAAAAATCATTTGAGAAAACTTAACATCCATTTACAGTAACCTGGGAGTGGAATGGAACTTCCTCAACCTGATAAAGAATATCTACAAAAATCTTACAGCTAACATGATACTTTACATTAGCTGCTTCCCCCCTCCAATTGAGAACAAGGCCACTATTCAATTCCCAATCCTTATACTCAAATTTATGCCATAGGTTTTAAACAGTACAATAAAGCAAGAAATATAAGCAAAAGGCATATTGAAGAAAAGTAAAAGTAAAAATAAAACTGCCTTTATTCTCAGATAACATGATGGTCTACATAGGATATCCTAAAGTATCTACAAAATACCTAAGAGTACTAATAAGTGAGTTCAGCAAGGGTGCAGGATACTAAGATCAACAAAAATCAATTCCACTTTATATACTACTAATAGAAAACTGGATATTAATTTTTTTAAAACAGTAACATTGAAAACATGAGATACCTAGGGATAAATTTAACAAAATATGTACAATATCTGTGCAATGGAAATTACAAATATTGATGAGATAAATTAAGAATACCTAAAGAAATGGAAATATATACCATATTCATGGATTGGAATACAATTTTTTTGTGCATTTTTTAAATCTTAAAAATAAGATTTATTTTTAAATAAGCTTTAGATTACATAAATGTTACATCAAAAATTTAGGGGATTCCCATATACCCTATCCATGCCCCTCCCACATTTTCCCCCATTAACAACACCTTTCATTTGTGTGGCACATTTGTTACAATTGATGAACACATATTGAAGCATGGAAGACAATATTTTTAAGATATCAGTTCTTCCCTAATTGATCTCTAGATTCAAAGTAATCCCAACCAAAAGCCTAGCAAGCTGTTTTTAAATATAGAAATTGGTGAGCTGATTCTAAAATTTATCTGAAAATGCAAATGACCCAGAATAGCTTAAACAATTTTGAAAAAGAAAAACAAAGTTTTAGGATTTACGTTACTTGATTTCATGATTTACTATAAAGCTACAGTAATAAAAAAAATGTGTGGCATTGGTAACGTATAAACATATAGATCAATGGAACAGAAAAGAGGGCCCAGTAACAGACCTATATAAATAATCAATTGATGTTTCAATTGAGGTAATGCAAAGGGAACGGATAATTTTTTCAATAATCGTATGCGAATTGGATCTCTAGATGGAAAAAATGAGCTTCAACCCTTACATCCCAATAAAAAATCAACTTTAAATGAATTATAGACTTAAATGTAAGAGTTAAAGGTATAAATCTCCTAAAAGAAAACCTTTTAGAAAAAATGTTCATGATCTGGGTTAATAAAGACTTCTTAGAGCATAAAAAAGCTTGACTCAGAAAAAGAAATAATAAATTGGACTTCATAAAAATTTTAAAACTTTTGATCTTCAAACCACATTGTTAGAAAATAAAAATACAAGTCACAGATTTTGAGAAAATATTCACAAAACCCAGATCTGACAGAATAGAGGACTTCTGTCTAGTATACCTAAAGAACTCATATAACAGATACAGGCCATTATATATCTTGTCATAACTTACAAAATTGTGGAGGAGAGAGTATAACTATAATGTAAACTATAATCCACACTTAGTGGCAATACTCCACTATGTGTTCATCAATTGAAACAAATGTACCACACTAATGAAGGATGTTGTTAATGTAGGAAAGTGTGGGAGGGGTAGGGAGTGGGGCATATGGGAATTCCCCCCAAATTTTTATGTTACACTTATGTAATCTAAGTATCTTTTTTAAAACAATTTTAAGTATACATTAAAAAAAGAACCCATATAGCTCAATATCAAGACAAGCAACCTTAAAAAAAAAAGGTGCTAAGCATCACTGGTCATTACATGAATGCAGTTTAAAGCATCATGAAACACTGGTACACGCTCACTGGAATGACTAAAATTAAAACAGACCGACAATGCCAGTATTGTTGGGGATGTGGAGCAACTAGTATTCTCACTAACTGCTATTGAGAATGCAAAATGGTACAGTCAATTTGGAAATTATGTTTCTGACAGTTAAACATACTTTTTATATAGCCCACCAATTGCATTTGTAAGCATCCAATGGAAATGAAAACTTAAGTATACACAAAGACTTGTTCATGAGTGTTCATAGCAGCTTTATTCATAATAGGCAAAATCTGTTAACAACTCTAATGCCCATCAACTGGGGATTTAATAAACAAATTGTGGTGTATCAATACAATGGAATAATATTCAGCAATTAAAAGAACCAAACAACTTATGTAAACTACATGAATAAATCGCAAAAGCATTATGCTAAGTGAAAGAAGCCTGACAAAAGGCTACATACTTTATTATATCATTTATATAAGATGATAGAAAAGATAAGACTATAGTTAAAGAATGCAGATCAGTGGTTACCAGAGGCTGGGGTTTGGGACGGGAATTGAATACAAAGAGTCAGGTAGGAATTTTTTGAGGTGATAGAAATGTTCTTTATTTTCATTGTGGTAGTTGTTACTTGACTGCATATATTTATTAAAACATCAATCTCTATGCTAAATTTGGCATATTTATTGCACACAAATTATACCTCAATGCAGAGTGTAACAAGACAGGATGAAAGGAGAGAAAATAAAGACTATGAGTATAGACAACTATTTTTTTTAAAAAGAATTTTGTTAAAAGAGGACAATAGCTGGCAAGAGAAGGAGGCACAAGAGAAAATACTTTTATTTTTAGTATGGGGGAAACAGCAGCATTGCAGTATGCTGATGGAAATCATGCAGTAGAGAAGGGGGAGATGATAATAAAGAAGCGAGAACAAAATTGCTGAAGTAACATCCTTGAAGTAGATAGGAGTGGGGACGGTTCATATATGATAACAGTGGGAAGACAGACTATAAGGGAACATTTGCTGACAAGACAGCAA
This sequence comes from Cabassous unicinctus, assembly GCA_029593785.1. NCBI lineage: Eukaryota > Metazoa > Chordata > Mammalia > Cingulata > Chlamyphoridae > Cabassous > Cabassous unicinctus. The sequence goes on along the minus strand of JAQZBX010046590.1, from coordinate 6,061 downwards.
TGTGGTGGTAGGAATCTGTAGGTGTTCTCTTCTGATTGTTTCAGTTTTCCCCACAAAGTGGGAACCTGAGTGTAAGGAAAGGGGAGGAGGTGGTGGAGGGTTGAAGAGAGAGAAAATGATGTGAAACAGTCAAGGAGGACAGTGGGAGAAAGAATGGCCTAGAGATATATAGCATGATTGTCTGGCAACATTAAGGTCTTACCTGAAGTTCGTGGTCATAAATTTGAAGTGAGATCAGTCATATCGTGCTGCCTGAGTGCAGGTACAGAGGAGATGGGGAGTTTGATTTAACAAAAATCATACTTTTCCCAGGAGTGCAATAGAGTGAGAGGGGCACATGGAGATTGAGGGTATGTATAAGGGAATGATTGGTCTTAGAATTTAAGTTGGGTAAGAGGGAAGTGAGGGAATCAAGAGATTGGAGGATAGTAAAAAGGTGGGAGGGCCGATGGATTAGAATCAAAAGTCTTAAAGATGTAAATACTACTTCTGCCAGCAATCCAAATTTAGGAATTTATCCTTAAGAAACCATGATGCAGATGCACAACACCTGTAAGAATGTTCATTTCAGTATTTTATATACTAGAAAAATTTATATTACGTATGATATAATTATATAAATATCCATCAACAGAAAATTGGCTACATAAACCGTGGTCCTATATTAAAAACAGGGTTTGTATTATTGCATGTCTGTCTGTCAGGTAATACACCAGGCTTTGCTGTGGACTTACCTGGAAGCTGGATTGATGAACTTATTTGCAGACATTTCAAACTATTGTTTTGAAATACCTTTGTCCTTGCATTGTTCTTATACCCTTGCATTGCTCTTATATTCCCTAGAATTATAAATAACGAAGTAAATGAAAATGCAATTGACTCCTTGAAATGTTTGTCTAATGATTCTATAGATGAATCATGGCAGAAAAGTCTCCATAGGAGTAAGCCTTAAATTAAGCAGTAAATACAGTGCCCTTCCTCATCCCTGATGGTCACTTAGGGACCATGGCCTGTTCTGGTGCCTGGAGAGCTGAGTGATGACCACTCTCCCAAATGTCACCAAGAGTCTGTGGGCCTAGGTACTGCGCAAAGTAACAGGAAAAGACACAGTTCCTACTCTTTGGAGCCTATAGTATAAAGTATATAGACATATATAAATATATATGCATGTATAATATAATTTATAGTATAAAATACCACATTTGTGATATTTCTTTTTCTGGAAGTTTAAAGGAATAGTTAGAATTATAAGGATGAATATTATTTGGTCATAAATTAAACATTTACAAAGAACACAGAAATTGGTGGATTGTATTACTATTCAAAATATCTGCTGCCCTGTTGAGATCGAACTTGATCATGTGATCTTGCTTTAACCAATTTAATATGAGATACGATATATGCCACTTCCAAGCAGCAGTGTTCACAGCCATTTTATGGGTCTGCTATGTTCTCTTTCCCCTCTGCCATAACACTGAAAAGTCCAACATAAGGGATTGTTCCTCCTGCCTGGGTTCCAGAATGAAAACAATAAAGAGCAGGCCTGCATGGACGTGTAACATAAACAAGAAATAAACCCTTGTAGTTAAGCCACAGATGTTGGGGTTATTTGCTCCTGCAAAACTTAATCTAAGCTGTTTCAATAAATTAAACAAATTGAACATTATATTGGATAGATGTAAAAGATTTAAGTGTATTTTATTGGGTGCCAATAATCATACACTATTAGTGCATTTAAATACTCATATTAACTATATGTGATAGATGGTATTATCTCTATATAGATGAAGGATGAAGGAGTTGAGGCTTAAAGTAATGTCACACAATTGGCCAACATTCAATATTTTTCTTTCCAAATCAAGATTTAATGGGTTGCCAAGCCCATTCTCTTTCCATTCTATCATACTGCCTTCTGAGTGAAGGAGTTCTGAGTTTAGCTGCAGCTTTAAACAGCGGGGACCTATGTGAATTCTTTACTTGTCTTCCAGTTAGTTAGGTAAAGCTTTATAGACAAGGTAGGAGTTCTGAAACTGAAACGATTTGGAGAAGGGAAAAGAGTTTGGTGACCTGTAGAGGAGGGCATTACCTAGCAAAACTTTCAGATTGAAAAAAAGAATTCTAAGGCAGGTGTGTGGTATTTGTATGAAAAAAACACAGACTTCCCTGAGATGATCACTGGGGTCCAAGCTTCAGTGTGTAAAGAGACACAGGAAACGAGGAGATCTTGGTAAAGCCCTTGGAAGCGGAAGATGAAGGACAGTTTTAAACAATAGTCATGGTGTTATGGGAAAGTATGGCCTGGTTAAAGCAACCATAGGTACCTATGTTCATAGGGCTAAGGATTAATTGAAAGATTTGGGAGTTAAGGGTAAATATGGATCCAATTTGGAATTCTGGGGTAGAAATTTTGGTCTTTGTCTTCCTTATATGCAGTGATGACCCGCTGTTACATCTGTGCAGAAGGTACTCTCTTGCCCTCTACCAGGTCTGAGTGGGAAGATCAGAGGAATTATTTGCCCTCCTGTGGCCCCATGTCATAATTGATCGCTAAGAAATTAGAGTTCTCACCCTTCCTTGGAACCTGAATCCCCACACCTGGGTTTCTATGCTTAGCCAAGTCTTTCAGCCTCTCTCTGTTGTCTACAAATCAGGCGGCTGAGGCATCATGTGGGTGGCAATGGTAGGAGAACGTTAATGTTACACAAACTGCCAGGGTGCCTTTTCAGAGGGATTGAAGGCAACTAAACATTCTAAAATCAGTTTAGAATTAATCATTTCTCTATATTCTAAGTCTTCACAAATGGGGGCTTTGGGTAAGGGAGCTCTCAGAATGATTTACCACCAGTTGGTGAGTTACAGCTTCCCTGGAAACCTTATTGTCCTGTTCGAGCTCATATGTCTTGCCAAATAAGAAACAAACAGCTAACTCTTTCTGTCTAGAGCCTTTTGTCCTATTTCATAGTCTAGTTTTTACCTTGTTAATGGCAGCAATAGTTGTAGTTCCCAATGCATCACCCTTGAGAGGGGAGCAATATGAGGCTGAAGAAAAGAGGAAACTGAAGGATAAAGGAGAACTGTTCTTTCCAAATTGATACGATTTCAATCAGTTCTCTTATGGTTACAGTTTACAGTGGTACAAATGAGGTTCTCCCCTGCACTTTTAACATTTTACCTGAATCTCCTATTCATTACAACTCTATTCTATTAATGAGAAACTATATGTTGTTACAAAAATAACCAGATTTAAGGGCATAGCTTGATTATACATTTCTGTTTTTTTCTAGATTATCGTACAAAGAAAATATGCTAAAGTTTAGGATGAGAAAAACAAAACACCAGTTCTACATGGGTCTGACAAGTGAAATTATAAATTAGAGTTTTTCTTTCTCATTAAGAAGATAGAAATCAACATTTCCAAAATTTACTTCATACCCATTTATATGTGTATCATATGCATGTATAGTGTATCTATATACTTAAGATTTAAAGATTAATAGAACAGTTGTAAAATTAGGTTGTTCAGCTGTTAGGCGTGCCTGAAATATTTGAGTACACGTTAGTATTCTCAATCAGCAGACAGGTAAGTAAAGCAACGAAGAATTTCTGTAGCGTTTCCTGGACAAAAAAATCCTGGAAGCACAATTCTATTCTGTTCAGTTCTGTTAGTTCCCTCTGTTCCCCTGTACCCCCAAAGTGGTAAGAAAATATTTCATCCACAAATAAGAGAAATAAGAAAATTGTATTCTATCTCTACATTTTAACTTGCATTAAATATGAAATATCCCCACTGGTGAATTAGGAGCACAGTTGAACACTTGGTCAGACAGATGACTGAATCCATCAGTGTGACTAGGCAATAAAAAACAGGTCTTTAGAAAAGCTGTTTTTTGTGTTTTGTTTTTTTTAATTTTTTTTAAACTCACCATACCAGGTTTCTTTTGTCTTTTCCTGGTGTTTTGTGTCTCCTGGGCTCTGCAATTCAATTTTGTTGTTAAGAAAGCTTTCTTGTCATTAGACACCATGTTTGTCTGACTGTCTAAAACCCAGACATTTTATGATGATTCAGGGTTGCCTCTTCTTGAGAATTTACCTCCCAAGAGGCAACTTAAACCTAAAGAGACAGCTTCTTTAGGACTGGAGGAAAACCTGCTTAATACAGTAAGGCTGGAAGAGAACGGTATAACAGAAAGAGCACATTTCAGATGAGAGATTCAAGGTCCCTTTTAATGGATTGTTTGATGCAGGGCTGTGATTTAATTTGCAAATAGCCTCCACTCCTCTTCCTAGAGAATTCTGCCAGGTGTCCTATCCAGCTACAAGAAAGAAAGAAAGAAAGGGGAAGAGAGAGGAGAGAGAGAGAGAGAGAGAGCAGTTGGTATTGGGAGGAGAGAAAAGGGAAAGTCGAACTCAGAGGTTTTAGCTGGGAAAAAGCATTTGAAAACCTGTTGACTCATAAAGGACCACCCAGTCAGAATGCAAGAGGAAATGACCAAAGCCCTTCAGGTGTTCTTTCCCTAACACCCTACTCACAGAAGCTATAGTGAAGCTACAGCAGCTTTTAAAATTACATGACCTCAATAAAGACCTAGAAATTTTTATTGGTCCATAGGGCAGGATATTGAAGAGAAGATTATCTTCTACTACTAAAATGTTCTAAGGTTACTTTTCTGGACAAAATTAAAAACCCTCCATTGGACAAGGTTGGAGAAAATGAGAAGCCCTGTGCTTGAAAATTAGTGGACAGGTGCTGGGGTGGGAGGAGAACTTGGTGACTGTTTAATAGCCTCATAGATTTTTCCTTGTTTCCCTCTAAACTTAAATCACCACCCTATGGATCAGCATTTAAGGAACTGTTGTTTGCTTCACTTCTTTGATGAGCTTTTATAGCATGAGTAGCATGTGTGGTGGGTACAAAGGAGAAAAGGGGATGCTATACACCTTTAGTTATTAGTGGAAAGGGAGTTGGAGGGGAATGGACAGGTGCAAAATTGGAATTCTGAAAATAATTAGGTTATCATTTAGTAAATCCCCTCCCACATCACAGCTTGGAAAAATGATGAGTGACTTGGAGGTATACAATTTCTCAAGCAGATTTTAAATACCAAATGCTGCAATCACAGCCACAGAAATTGTCATGCCCTGGAGTAGGGACCATACTTTCTCAGTATTCCAAAAGTGCCTTTGTTTATTGTTCATATTTGCAGATAATTTGCCTAGGCTGGTTAACTGAAACTCCCAGAACAGATAAACATGGTTAACAAACTTAACCATACTAAACTATGCCAAGCCCATGATTACCCTGCCTTGGCATTTTATTCATAAATCAAAAATGTTTTAAGGGTAGTGAAGTGTGTCTGTCTTGAAGAGGAAAATTCACTGTGTCAATGAGGCAAGAGAATCATAACATCTAAACATTATTGTTAGAAGAGAAGGTTAGGTTAATCTGGGCTCAAATAAATTCCTTCTAACCCATCAGTAGTACATTATCTAGGATACTAAAGTGCTAAATTGGTCAGATAAGAGATGTGCTAAGATGTAAGATCCTCTGAACCACGAGGAAACAAAATCGAAGTGAAAATTGCAATCTCCACCTGCAAGAGTTACAAGTAAGATGAAATGAAAACGTTTACAATGGAAGAAGAGACAGAGATGGTGAGGAGGAGGATATTTAATAATAAAGATAAAACTGAAGACCTAGGAAGGAAAAAGATGACCAGGAAAGCCAAAGTCATGAAGTTCTTCAGGGATTTGGGCCTAGGGGTTGGGAAAAGCTTAGACGAGCCTATCGGAGCCGGCAGCAATTTCTACAGAACCCCCAGTAGACAACTGGTGTCAAGGCAGCAGCAGCAGCAGTTTTTCCCGAAGAAGAATGATAGAATGATAGTCACAGGAGAATATTGTGACCTGCAGACAAGAGCTGTGTTTCACAGACAGCTGGGCCACAATGCATACAAACAAACGTAGAGGGAACACAGGGGCTGTGTCCAAAGCCTGGAGGTTTGGTGGATGGGAAGAGGAAGGAGAAAGAGAGATGGAGGGAGAGAGAGAGAGGCTAAAGAAC